>DF240054.1:0-40196 GCA_000507305.1 Breviolum minutum Mf 1.05b.01 | reverse complement strand
GTTGTTGGTTGTTGTTGTTGTTGTTGTTGTTGTTGTTGTTGTTGTTGTTGTTGTTGCTGTTGTTGTTGTTGTTGTTGTTGTTGTTGTTGTGGTTACATTCCTTTGGGGGATGAAATGTGTTTATTTTTAATGCTCTGTGAAGTGTGTTTTGTTGTTTCTGTTCTTGCCATAAAATTCGGTAGTGTTTTCGTGTTTTTTTTGTTGTTGGACATCTTGAAGAGATGATTGAATTGATGTGGATCATGATTTTTTTGAAATACATGGATGAGCCAGTGCCTTATCAACCCAGCTGCCTGCCCCTTGGAGGTGTTTATGAGAGAAAAATAGGCCCTGAACATTTGCCACCCCAAAAGGAAAGGATGATTGTCCAACCGTCCCGTTTCAGGGACAACATGTTAAACTTCAGGGGTGTATCCGTCTCATCAGAAATCCATTTTTGCAATTTCATACATATATTATTTGTGCTTCGTCAGCATAGGTTTACATCTGACTTCTTGTTTTGTGGACAACAGCCTCTAAACACCTGCAGTCTATTTAAATATATAACTATTTGATTTCACAATGCATTTGGATTGATGCGAGTGCAGCACTCCATCTAATCAAACTCATTTCCCACAACACCACCATCCCATCATGTCACCTTTTCTAACGCCTTTCAACTCCCTGGCATTTGGGATGGCAGGTTGCGCGTCATGGTGGGAAAGGAAAAGGGCATCACAGATATCCCTCTGCTCCAATCACTGTGCCTAATTGTTGGCAGCACCTTAGCTCTGTTACTGTTGGCTTGAAAAAATTGGTTTAAAAAATGGGATCCTTCCTAAAACTAACATAGCCCCCGGCAACTTTGTGGTTAGGAAACAATCCTTTCCTTTTGGGTTTCGGCCTATTTTTAATTTAGGGGCTTTATTTCAGTTTTAGATGTTTTAGGGAGTGTAGGTCTTTCAGAAGGACTTTGGTCAGATTTTTCCTTTTGGGGTGCCATTTGTGGATCAGTTTGTGGCTGGTGGGAAGGCAAAAAGGAGCAAAACTGCGCCTTGTAAATTGATCGACTCTTTGAGGAAATGTTGAAATAGCAAAATCTCATGGTGGAGTTGCTGGACACAATTGTTGATAAGATTTTGCATGATTTTGCTATTGAATTTGCAGGATCGATTTGCTGGACTCATTTCAATCCCATACCATCCATGTATGATATATTTACCTACATTTACCATAAAGACTAACCAAATATAGGTAGATATACCATACATGGATCCTTAGGGTGGACTTTCTTTCAAAATCTTGATATATAGCTGAATATGTTTGCTCCACTCGTTTGAGGCTCATCGGCTTTTAGCAGGTAGTAGAGTACAGTTGTTTCAAATCAGATCATTTCAGATCCCTAAAGAACACACCTCCCCGACTTGCAGGATCATCCCAGGTAGTAAGTATTTTGCAGCTATGGTTAGTTTTTATCCCCTAAGGATTGGGTGGTTCCCCTTCCAAATGGCCTATCTAAATGGCTTATAAATGGGGACCCATCCCAACCACCTACAAGTCATGGACGATGATCCTCCAAGCAGTAAATTTCTGCGCCATTTCTTGGACCATCTTCATTAGCATTTGATTCGATGATTGGATCCCTACATTTCGCCTTAAGATCCATTTGATAAGCTTTTACATGAAAGAGGTGACCCAAGATTGTTCAACCTGGTGTTGGTTTGGAGGGTACCACTGCTATAAAGATATAAGCGCATGGAAGTCACCCGCCTTTTGTCAGTATTGCAAGAATGCGATAATCTCAGATAGGTGGCAATGCCACTACTCTCCGGAAAACTAACCTGTCCCCCGAAAATCAGTGGTTCCAACTTCGAACATGTATTTCTTATTGGCCATTCGCTTTTTAGGGGACATTCGGTCGTTCTCGGGGTGCATCCATTAACATCAAACCTAAAAAGCATCCAATTCAAAAGGAACATCATCTTCCGAACCTCCATTTTTAGGTTCCAGCCGTTCACTTTCCAGGGTTGTATCTATTACACTCCACGAAACGATCATATCCCCATCCCTAAACACGTTTGAAGATGATATTTTCCTTTTCTAAAGGTGCGATATGGTATGGATATGTTATATCTTAGTTTCCTGGAGGGTATATGTTTGATGAACATGTTTTTAGTGCCCTAAGGTCTGATGAAGCCTATTCCGGCACCGCATGGCTTGAGATTGGTGCGCCTGTGGGAAAAGCCCTGGCACAGCTGCAAGTGACCTTGTCGTTGACACCTCACTGCCGCGTGGAAACTTGGTGTCAAATGGCAGCACAAGGTGGACTCAGCACAAGTATAGTGATCAACCCCATGACTGGTCAACCCTCACCTCGAGGATAGGTAAATATACCTTACAAATCAACTAAATGTAGGTAAACAGATACCATAACTGTGATCCTATCCCATATATTGCTCCATGTATGATATCTTCACCTTGTATTTTCCACCAAAAACTACCCAAATGGTGTCCTAGGGTATCCTAGGAAAATCCCTAGGAAAATCGACACCAAGGTGCAGTGATGTCACCAAAAGGGCCTTACTCAGGAATCCCTTTAATGATGAGGCTGTTGATGGTTCAGATACTGCTGGTGTTTAGCAGTTGATACCAGTTGAGGTGGGTAGTTGAGAAATCCCAGATTATTTTACAGGGTTTGGGATACATCCCCAGGTAGTTGTTTTGGGGATTTCTGGACCATCAACAGTATGAAGCCCTTATTTCTGGTGGGGGTTCCTTAGGCGGGGGGTAGGTTCACTAGCCATAAGGAGATCGACCGTCACCACCGGACCGTGACCGTCCAAGGATAGTTTCACTCCGGAGCACGTGCAGCTCTTCACCGCCGAAGAGGGTGAACCCTTCGGTGAAATTCCGATTTTCGAATCCATCCAGTTGCATGGATGAAGGTCAATGTGCCCTACTTGGATCTCCCGTTGGAAGTTAGGATCAATGGTTAGTAAAGGGGACTTAACCCCAATATATCCCATGGATAAGTAGGTTACAACCCATTTACTAACCATCTAGTAGGTCAAATAGGTCAATGGGGGGATGAAGGTTAGATATGGTAGATTCTTAGATGTCCCCCTGCCCAGGATGCCAGTCACTACCGGGATTATTAGATTTTCAGTAACCCTAGACATCCAAACACCTCCTGAGAAAATATTTGATATATTTGGGCCCCCAAAACCTACCTAAAACGCCTTCTCAGCAGGTACTTGGATGTTTAGGGGAGGGATGAAGGTTAGATGTCTATTTGCAAATACTTGGCTAATCTTTGGTGGTCTCCGTATACCCTTAGCCCCTTGTAAATTTGGAGAAGTTTTTGTCATGTAACTCATTAAAGTTAAACAGAATATTACTCCCCCGAAGTTTACCATAGGCCCGGAGAACATGCTGGTTGGAAGACCATCCTTTCCTTTTGGGAAGGTAACTTTTCATTGGCCATGTTAAACTTCAGAAGTGTAGAGTGTATATTTCTTAAGTACTACATTTTAATTTTCATGTTTATTACATGAATTCCCTTGGGATCCAAAATGATTTGTCAGAGTATGAAAAAGGGGGTGTCCGTTTTCACATCCAAAACGCATATTATTTAGGATCCATTACCATCCTCATTGGATGAGAGACTAGCCTCCAAGGGTAATCCCTCCCAGGAGGTCAGTGGAAAGGGTTCAGGAGTTCAGTTCAGGATCCCCAAAAAGCCCCAAAACTTGTAATGTCATACTGGTAGCGTCATGCTGGAGAAGCATGTCAAGATATATAGATGCATCCAAAGGGTTGGTCATGTCAAGTGGGATATGAACACCATTTGTTCAGGATAGATTGAGGTTCCTCAGCCATTTTACACCCAACTTACTCGAACATCCCGGGTGAATCCAACCCCCAAGGAACAAAAAGTATGCAAACTGTTGGGAAAAGTTTTGCTGTGAGCGTGGTTGTGATTCTGGTTCTGGTTGTTGTTGTTGTTGTTGTTGTTGTTGTTGTTGTTGTTGTTGTTGTTGTTGTTGTTGTTGTTGTCGTTGTGGTTGTTGTGGTCGCTGTGGTTGCTGTGGTTGCTGTGGTTGTTGTTGTTGTCGTTGTCGTTGTTGTTGTTGTTGTTGTTGTTGTTGTTGTTGTTGTTGTTGTTGTTGTTGTCCTTGTTCTTGTTGTCCTTGTTCTTGTTGTCCTTGTTCTTGTTCTTGTTCTTGTCCTTGTCCTTGTTCTTGTGCTTGTTCTTGTTCTTTTTCCTTGCTGCTTACAAGTTCCAGCATATTTTAGCATTGCATGTTTGACGTAGAATCGACTGGGTAAGATATACCACTGATTCTTTTCCAAAACTGTTTCTCATGCAGAGCGGTCAACATATGTTGTCATTTACATATTTTCCTTTCCCTTATTGTTTTACAGCACAATTGCTGTTAAACATGTGTTGTTGTCACTAAGAGGATCCATTTGTTTTTTGTTTTCGCTTTCGCATTTCACGCTTTGGATGATTTAAATTTAGCCTAAAAGGTTTCAATTTCAATTGTGATTCGCAAAAAAAATGTCTATATTTTCATACTTAGCACCTTCCAACGGGTGCAAATGACAAGCTTTAGGAACGATTTGGCACCCTTTGGAAGGTCCAGGTATATATGTATATATATATATATATGTATACTTAAGCAGATACATCGTATTTATGTGTATATATTTCATCTAATAGTATCGCCTAAATAATATATATAGACTAGACTTGAACCCATGGATATCTAACCATCTAGCAATCATTTTTTTTGGTTTTCAAAACCCGACTGGGGAAATCTCCAGGTTTTGGTCGTTGACCTTTCCGGGAGAAGCCATCATTCTACCGGCCCGGGAGTTCCTTGGTCCGGAGTGGATGATGGGCGTTTCCTATTCCATCGTTGTACATGGAGTTTAAATATGGCCCCAAATCAGTAGGGTAAGGTTATAAGTTATTTCACCCCAGTTATCCAGGAAAAAGGGTCATATAACTCCATTTGTAATTAGTAGGGGCCTACTACTGTCAAAGAGGCAAAGTTCTTTCTTTGAATTGGGTAGGTTTTGTGGTAGTTTTATGATGCTCGCCCCTGCCACTGACAGTATAGCTCCTGAAAATCAATGGTTGACACGATGTTTTTGTTTTCTGTGGGGGGATAACGGATAACGGGCCCATTTTCAGGAACAAAACCTGCCATTTAGCTTTAGGGAGTCTGAAATACGGCGTTCCTCTCACAAAAGTTGAACATGACAATGCTCATGCCATTCATGTATGGTATTTTTACAGTTGTAGGAAAACCATTAAAAAAGCAACGCCAGTAGAAGCTCATGATATTGCAAACACATTGTCAGTGTTTTTTTGTTGTTTCCACTTTTGACTGTTTGTGGCACAGGGATACGCCGAATTATCTATTTATCTATCTGTCCATCCATCTATCTATCTTTCTGTCTATCTAAGTTAGCTTTTAGACAGATATAGATTTGTAGATACAGTATAGCATACCAGGTTGTTTAGGTGTATATTTTGACAAATAATTATGTACTTTGTTTTGAAATATTTACCCCCCTGGAAACTATCATGTCCCCGTGGACATGTGAATTTTCAGAGGGGTGGGGGAGTACACTATTGAAAGTTCAAGAAGTCACAGTTTCACACCAGGAGTTCTTTTGTATTTGTTCTTCCGACGCAAGGACTCTCTGGGAACGTAACGGTCTTTCTTGGCAAACCAGAATATAAAGAGCGATAGATAGATGGAGCCAGTATCAGGTTGAATTCCACACGCACATACATATGTAAGAGATTATTTTTGACAATTGATACAGATGCCTTTCGAGGTGGTCAGGGATCAGGTTGAAACCGTTGCTTCATTGTGAAACATGTGTAAGTTACTTTTGTTTAGGCATATTCTCAATAGCAAGGCGCCCAGATGATATCTTTATTTTTTACTCCTGAAAGTCAAAGAGTATTATATGAAATAATATCCAATTTGGGGATGATTAAGATTCCTCACTAAAAAAGAATCTTTGATTAAAACTCCCTATTTTTCTATGTTTTCTTATATGGTCTTTTTGGGACCTCCCACGTCTTGTGACAAATGGCGACATTTCCAAAAACCCGAGGCTCCTCCCACCTCGGACCGCCAGAGCCAAGCTCTGTGTGAAGCGTGCCGCGTGTGGCGGACGCAACGTGCGCCTGCAGTCCATCAAAGTCTTAACCAAACGACTGAAACGACGACGAGAAGAAGAAGGCCGGCAAGGGCCACCCTGGGAAGGCAAGCTAAGCTACTTGGAGGGGCAAGGGCTCCTTCAGGACTTAAAGTTCAGTGGTTAGGATGGGGGCCCCGTAATTGTAAGCCATGAAAAAAGCCATTTGGAAGTGGAACCACCCGATCCTTAGGGGACTTACGATCACCATACTTGCTAACTTCTTGCTGCTTACCGACTTGGATGATTCCCAAAGTACCGGGGGTGATCCCTCATCATCCTGTGGATTCAAAAGTTCTTTTTAGGAGAAAGTCGAACGGGAAATTCTTAACAACTACTTCGATCGGATCAAACACGATTTTTTTGATTTAGATATCGGATAATATCGGACCTTATCATTGAATGAACAACTGGATGACTTTCTTTGCGGTCGAGTGATTTAGGTAATCCATTTTGGACTAGTCAGTGATATTAAAACTCCACACATTGTAAGTTGTCCTTTCGCATTGGACCACAAATTCTTGAAGGGTTACCATTATCCATGTTGAATCCAATGGAAGTAAATGTGTTGTTTTGCTATGAACTTGTCAGATAGATAGCAACAAAGTTCATGTCTGTCTGTATTACTCATATCACTTTCATACATTCTTTTTAGCATCAATACATTTACATATTAGCAACAGATGTTTGACAACAATGCCATCATACCTTAAATCCATACAAACCAAGACTGATACCAATGTCCACTACTTGAATGCAAGATCTTGGGGTTTTGTCAGGAAGATTGGCAGATCGGCTGTGGCACAACAAGGACGTTGAAAGTTGAAACACTTTGGTTTCAGATGTTTTCCCCTTCCCAGATGCAACGAATGCATGGTACATTTACCTACAGGTGTTTTTATGTAGGTAAATCGACCACGCATGGAGCATCTGGGCTTAGTAACCTCGGCAAGTTTGATAGAATTCCATATGGCCCCTGAATTTCACATAAAGAAGCACCCTTGAAATGCCATGATGATTGGAAGATGATTTTCCTGTTGAAATGATCTTTTTTCAAGGGCTATATGGCTATGCTAAATTTTGGGGTGTATGTATTCCATCAGAAAAAGGTTGGACTTGGAGTTGAGCCAAGGTTCTTTGAGTGAACTTGAGCAGCCTGGTCACGCCTGAAACGCCTGGCTGTAATCATGGTGATCCTAAAGGCTTGCCCTCCTCAAACTCTAATATAGGCCCTTAAACTAGGCGGAATCCCCAAAAGGAAAGTATTGTTGATGTTTTCGGTCTCCCGATCCCATTCATTCTCAGGGGGCCATGGCTGAGTTTAGGGAGGGGTGTCCTCTTCAAATCTAACAAAATCCCCACACTTTTGCGGCACTTTTGAGTCGATGATTTTACCAACCTTCGCAATCGTTGGATATGTTTGTCGTCTCCTTCTTGAAGGGGTGTCTCTCCAGGATATTGGCTATGCCCGCAATTGTATTTGGAAGTAGATCATTGGATTGACTTGATAATTCAAAAAACACACAAATTGAGAGGAAAGTTGCAAATCTCACATGAAACGACGAGATGTTCTGGAACATGTGGCGGAGAAAACAATGGAATGTGAGAAGCCTCAACAAATGCTTGAACACACATTTGCAATTATCATCTCTTAAGATTACCCTCCCTAAAACAAACAGAATATTTGCACTTAAAAAGGGAACCGAAGACCAATTTTAAGCTTTGAAGCAGGCTGCTGTACCATGAAAGGGTGAACAAAAGATTTCTTTATACGGATTGCGTAGGTTGCCATGTTTCTTGTGCAAAAAAAAACACCTCCCCCCCTTCGCGTAAGTAGCAAACTTCTTTTTCGGTGGCACCAGGAGTTTGCAGATATTGTCGTCCGCTGCAACGATGGAGGGGAACTTAAAGCACATCGGGCGGTGCTGGGTATTGCCTCACCTGTCTTCCGCTGCATGTTGAACTCGCCAATGAAGGAAGGTGGCCCCTGCTGAAATTCTACCGAAGGAACAAGTTTTCAAGGGACGAAAAGGTTGCGGGTTGAGCGGATCCTAATTTGGGTCCCCTTTACATCGCCATGTTTTTTTGACTTAAACATCTCCCCTTTGTGGCATTTCTGGGGTTTTGGTTCCCCAAGTGGCCGGGTGCCACCATTTCAGAACAAGAAGTTGGTGAATGACTGTGAAATATATGATGAAAGCTCCACTATACAGGGTGGCCCCAACCAATTATAGATGGAGTTAGTTGTAACCCCCAAAGATGGCCTTATAGATGGGTAAATGGTGTTATTTCACCCTACTTAAAGGGGCTCCATAACTTCACTTAGAACTGGCGGGGGGGCCCAATTGTACATTCACCTACGGACCTCATACTTTAGTTATGCAACTCTCGGCAGATGTGATCAAAAACGCTATGGGAATTTGTTGGGATCCATAAACAATGCTTTGGAAAAAGGTTTCAAGAGAATATGGCTACTTTTAGGGTAGTTGCTTGGCTCCCTTTCACCCATATTCTGTCATGACATGAGATTTGAAGAACAGTGTGTTTTCTTTGTTATCAGGAAGGATTTGGGATTTTTGTCGGGCTCCTTTTTTCGATCAAAACGCGCCATGCAATTTGTATCCAACATCTTGGCATTCCTGCCAGGTGCCTTGGGTGAGATTTCACTTCCTTGCAGTGAAAATGTGGTTAGAGCCTTGCTGAAGTACTGCTATGGGCTTCCTTACGATGCGAATTTGGGCTTGGAAGATGAATTGGTCTCTTGGATTCGTAAAAATCAAGTACCTTTTTGATAGGATTGATGGTGGAATAATCTATGAACTATTATGTAAGCATTAACAAGAGCCTGTAAGGAATCTAGATATGTGAGGTCCATGTCAATTTTCAGATGCTTGTCAGAAGATATTGGTTTGAAAACAGTTGTTTTGTGATGACTTTTTTTCTGACACTTGGCATGGGATGAGAAGATGGGAGAAACCCTGCTGAGTGCTGAATACTTTCAACCAGTAGAAAAAATGGTTGGTGCTTCATGCTGTTGGTCGAGCTATACCTCTAGGTATATCCGCGAGTAATTCCATCCCTTCAATTAAAGGCCAAGCATCAACATGAAACTAATGGTTGAGGATGAATATTTGATATTTTTGGATAAACCAGCTGATTTCTGAACACTTTTTTTTTTTCAAATGGGGCAGTGCATACTTGTGAGACCAATCCATTGATTGGAAGGAAGAACTTTTGAGCCATTGGGAGATTTTGAAAATCATCCCATCATCCCAAGCCATGATGACATTGTGAAGGCATATTTTCCTTTGACCATTTTCCTCAGATGATGTGGATCCTGCAACTCAATTTGTAGGTGTGTAAATACTTTACATATTTCGTTTTAGATTTTATATAGAGTTATATAAATACTCTGGATACCTATCTGTATTGTACGAATCTGTATTTGTATTTTTACAAATCTTATATGTTTACAGATTTGTATGATCAGAGGATTCTTTTTTTTGATTTACAAATCTGTATATATAAATATATAGGCAGGATAAAGCTGCTTTTGAATTTGAGTTTTTTTTCAGATAACCTAGATACATGTGGCTGAAAAGCAAAAAATGGGGACCGTTCCAGGCATTGACAAAAATCTGGAAGCTGTAGCCATGTTTTTTTGGTCAGGATGCAATCGCGTTTTTTTTCCTCCACAAGTCTTCCATAGCTTTTGGTCTTCCCCATAGGATCCATGTATGAAAAATTCACCTACATTTGGCTGATTCTTATGGTAAATGTGTATAGGTAAATATACCATACATGGATCCTCTGGGTTCTGAGCAATGACGCAAATGGGTACCCCTTAGCAAAACCTACCCGGAGAACATCTTGTCAGATCTTGCCAGAAGGAAGATCTACTATAGCCTTTCTCTCGTTTGGGTCCCCTCTTTGACTTCCACGATTATGTGAGGAACATTGAAATTAGGGCAGGCATGTTGGGGTGGCTAGACCATTGAGGCATATTTTGGTATTGGCAGGTTCGTTTCGATGCGGGGTTCTTCAATAAAACCTGGCTGAATGGTGTGACTTCAAACTGTTTCGGCATTGGAATCACTACTAAATAACTAAATAGAAAGAATTGGCACTAAAGTTCGAACCTTTTTTTTGTTTTTGCGTGAAGTCGGCATAATTTTTGAACCATCACCAGATGTTGGGTTTTGCGGCTCCCTTTTGTTTTGAAGAAGCAGCGGTGAAAAGCGCTATGTTTGCCGGTTTTCCTTGCAAGGTCTTGGTAGAGCAAGCACATGCCTTTGAGCTCACGAGCTTGTGTGACTGGAAGTCAATGAATTCGACGGCAAAGCGGGGATGGTTGTGCGTGAGCATGGAGGAAAATATCCCCAATATCGTGATCAATTACCCATAGGATCCATGTATGTATGGTATATTTAACTACATTTGGTTAATTTGTATGGTGAATGTAGGTAAATATACCATACATGGATGGTATGGTATGGGTTATGATCAGGGGTATATCTTACCTTCTTCTAGTCGCAATAGATGGTGGACGTCAGGGACATTGAAGATTGGCACTTGCCATTTACTATATACATACTCTTTCAAAGGCTCCCATGTTGCAGTCTTGAATCAACGATGAATCCATATGGATCCGAACGCATGACTCTTTGGTCATATGCACCCTCAAAAGAAGGCTGTTTTTTCTTCAAATGTTCATCACCAACAGGATCAGAATGAGAAGAATGAGGGGCAAGTCTTACTTCTTACAGGTGTTTTTTGTTGCCCTTTTGGACAAGATCATTGTAAAAAAATGCACAGCTCGCCCTTGTTAAATGATGCTTGGGAAAAATGAAACGCACATCCTTTCATTTCTTTTTGAGGGTCGAGTAGAATTCTTCAGAGGCCAATTTGCTATTCAACTTTTGGTCTGTATACCGTAGTCTTCCAGGTATACCTTTTTGAGTATATAGGTGTTTGATTTCCCAAATACCTCCTGAGGCGAAAGGCAAGGCTTTTAGAGGGTCCAATCATCTCCTCACCAGTCTTAACCTGCCTCATGGCTTCACCCGGAAACCACGGTTTCACCACGGAAACCTTCTGGAAATTGGCAGCAGCAAACTTTGAGGCCTGTTAAGGCCAAATGCACCCGAACATTAAAAAAACCTGAGTGGATGAGTTTACTTCTCATCTTCTCATCTTTCCACTCTCCGGACTCACCGAAACTGAGGATGGCAATGGAAGCCACATGTAATATATGTTTTTTGAAATGTTTCGAACTTATATTGTACTATTTTACTAATATGTCATAGAATATTTTTCTAAACCCCAGATATGTTGATGAAAACTCTCAAAAATTTTCCTCGTTCCCACCCTTTCCAAACAAGGTGAAGACGCGGCGTTCTCGGCCATCGAACGTCTCAGTGAAGCGACGGTGGTATCTTTGGTGAAAGGCCTCAGGACTTTCCACGGACGAGAGGGGGAAGGAGGTGTTTTTTACAGGGTGCCATTGGATGGTGGCGTGTTATATGCCAATTAAGTGGTTTCAATGATTTTTTTACGGTTATCCCTAAGGAAATGATCCAATTTGACTTGCGCATATTTTTTCAGGTTGAAACCACCAACTAGTATTTGTTGAGTTTCAAAAGGTGAAGTGGTATCACCACACACCATGAATTATTTGCATATGTGCGCATATGTTTTGGGTTTTTTTGTTTTTTGATATTTGATATTATGTTATTCCTAGACAATGGTTTCATGGAAGCTAAATACTATGGGTTTGGGATGTGAAAAAAAACAACTTAATCATACTCTTGACAAGATGATTGGACTGGATCCCCACGTTCTTTTGATTATATTTTGATTCGGATGTCGTAAATGGGATGAAGTTGAGTTGTTGGAAATGCTGGTTTTGGGGTGGCTGAGAATAAAGAAGGTGTGGTGTTGTGTGTGTACATGTGATGCTTGTTTGTCCATCTCTTTGGTGTTTGCGCAAGTGTTTGTTGGGGTTGGCTCAATGGGAAGCTGTTTGCTTGTTGTTTCTCCCATTTTTCTCTCCAAATAACTTCTACTGATAGCTCATGACACGGCATGCATTATGTCCATTTCCTATCTATTTGACATTGCAACGGGGCATCACCATGGGCAGTCAGGACTTTCTACAAGGCCGGGTCTCTCAAAGTGTCTTTGGCTGAAAGCATGCTGGAATGTTCAATTGAGCAATGAACAAAAACTGGTTGTTTAGGGGTATACAGGGGAGTATACTAACCCGTTTTGTGGGGATTGCTTTCAAAAAAACATTGTAAATTATAAGGATCCCGCAGGATCTCTATTAAACAACCAGGAAATTTCATAGAAAGTATGCGGCGTGGCTCAATTGTTTCCAGGTCGGTCAAACTGGTCCAACCTTCGGGGCATGACTTTAGCTACCCCTTTCGGTACCTTAGGAAGGGAAATCCTGGACATCTATATACTTTGGGTTTGGCCCCTTCCCAGTAACAGTGGTAAATGAAGGTTTACAGGCTTCCCCTACCGAAAATGTAATAATCTTGGTGGTCACTGTTACTGGGAAGGGGCCACATCCAATATATATATATATATATATACTGGGTGGTGGCAACTCAAATATGTCTTATAGTTTCACCCTGAAAATTGGGGAATTTGAACCCATTTTGACTTAATATTTTTCAGAGGGGATGAAACCACCAACTAGTATAGGTTGGTGAAATATTCTAATTTGCCCAGATCCAGTCATATTCTCAGATGATGAAAAAGATGTGTCCTTTCTCACCAATTCGAAACGCATAGGTGATGTACATAGCTTCCAGCGAAACCAGTCTCAGTTTCGGTGATTGGACCTTTAAGGGAAACGAATTGGGCTCCCCAAAAAAATGGGGGTTGGCCATTTGATCCATCAAAAATTCAATGAGACCTTCCAAACACGTACCTTATCCGGTAGAGAAGTTGAGAGCCATTGAACCGTGGAAGACTATAAATGAGACTTCACATGAGCGATCTGTGGAATGTTTGCACAGGACTTGCTGGACTTTCTGTTGCTGGAGAATCTTTAGTGAAAGCCCTCGGGATGGTGAAGAAAATAGAGGTATAAAAAGCATGAGGGATATGTTTACCGTTTTAACCTGGGTATAGGGGTTCCCATTTTTCAGGTTCCAGGTTCGTTTGATTTCAGGGGAGCAAGCCATGCATAAGAAAACCAAAGCCGCTGGACGGTTGTCTTTTGTCTTCCCCATAGAAAAACTAGGTGGTGGCTGGCTTCAAATATGCTTATGTTCACCCCTACCTGAGAATGCTCCAGTTTGACGAGCATAT
Organism: Breviolum minutum Mf 1.05b.01; assembly: GCA_000507305.1. Taxonomy (NCBI): domain Eukaryota; class Dinophyceae; order Suessiales; family Symbiodiniaceae; genus Breviolum; species Breviolum minutum. The sequence goes on along the minus strand of DF240054.1, from coordinate 26,672 downwards.
GTTTGAAATGGCTTGAACACCACCAACTAGAAATGGAATATTTACCTACCATTTGCCTCAAATTGATGGTACATGTAAAACATTTACCCTCCTGGGAACTAACATAAATATTCCCATGCAAAAATCACTTTTGAAGATGATTTTTCTTGTCCCTTTGGGTGGGATACATATCTATCCGTTCCCTTGGAGGGTTCCGTGGACCCCAAATTTGGTGCATCGGGGCAACTGAGGAAGAGTGGGAAAATCTGGTGCGTCAAGTCCGTGCCAATCCGGAGTTGTGTCAAGCAGCACTTCTCGATGGCTGAAGGTCTGAAGGGGGGGGAAGTTGTGGTTGCCGGGGAACACCCCTGAGGTTTAACATGAAAAAATCATCTGGAAATTATGCCTGTTTGGAAAGCATCATTTTCCATGTTAAACTTTGGGGGTGCATTGTTTTCCATCCAAGTATGCCATGGTGCTTCAACTTTGCAAAAAAGAATATGAACTCTGGTAAAACTAACATAGCAGGCTGGAATATCCCCATGTTTTAATAGGAAATGCATCTTCAAATGGGACATTTTCCGGTTGCTATGTTAGTTTACCCGAGTGCACCGTCCCTAAAACATCTAAAACCTGAACATAACCAGCTGAAGCCCCTTGAAAAATATAGGCCGCTTTGCTCCTCCAGAGAAGGAAAGGATCCTCTTCCAATCATCCAACCATCTAACCATTTTCAGTGGAGCGATGTTTGTTTGGCAGTTTTACAAAGTGCGGATTCCAGTAGTTTGTGATGCATCTTAGAAAAAACACTCATTTTTGGAACTATGTGTCAATTTTGGTGTGCGGAATCTTGTTTGGTGACATCGGAATTGTGATGTTTCGGTTGTGAGTTTGGAAGCTGAGATTTTTTTGTTCAGTTTTGAGAAGGTGAATAGCTCCATCAAAGGTATGAGCATTGAACCGTTGAACTTTTGGAATTACACCCTGAAGTTTAACATGTCGCCCCGGAAAAATGCTAGTTGGAAGACGATCCTTTCCTTTTGGGAAGGTAACATTTCAGGAACTATGTTATACTTCGGGGTGTATTTTCAAAAGAAAACTGTATTGGAAAAGAGTTTAAGCTGCACCCCAGCATACATAATCTACATATGAATATTATGAATGGAACATTTTAAGAAAATTCCAATTTGAATGGCTTCGGTTGTGTCAACTGGATTCGAAATCCTTAACTGCTGAATGGTGGGAATTTACCCCAACACGTTTTTTTTTTGATATGTTTGTTGAATCCTGACCCTGTCCAAAGGCACCATCAAAGTTTCCAGGTTTTTTCACTCAGCCGATAAGAACTTTTTGTGAATGGGAATCTAGAGGTGCCCAATGCCACCTCCCCTCAGGGAAATAAAGCCATATATGAAGGCCTTATTAAGGGATTATGGTGGTTACTAACCCCTCAATAATGCCTTTTTTCCTAGGGGTGGTGGAATATAGGGTCCTTTAGATGTTCCATGATGGTGGGAAGGCTCCACATTTTTTCTCGATGCATCCTGATTTTTTACATTTTTTTCCGGTGCAAATTATCTGGTCAAATTATAGCGACCTCACACGACCTCACCCTAAATTGGTGGTTTAGTTCAGGAAATCCCCTTATTTCAGGGATATCTAGGTTGGTGATTTTTTTTTAAATTTGGCCAGAAATTATATACCGTACGTAGTAAGAGCTTAGTAACCAACCACCAATGATCTCCGGCCTTTGGTGGCATTGGAGGAGGTGTCCGCCCCCTTAGATTCCCATGAATGGTCCCGATCTCAGGTCGACCTGTGGCCGCCTTGTCGCACCGAAAGCAGGGTCCCCGGGGTCCATGGAGACATGGTGTGAATTGAACAAAAATATCATTTGTTGTTGGAGAAGTACGGTAGTTGCAAAATGTGGATGGGACATTCCCCAAAAATGAAGCCATAGGTTGGTTTGGAAGGACTATATATACTATAACCTATACCTTTTGGTATTTGTGCCATGTCTTTTGGATTTGCGCCGAGAAATCAGCAGCTGAAGAATTGCGAAGCGAATCGCCTTGCATCGCTGAGAGATTTGACAACAAAGATGAGTCTGTTGGCATTCCCTTTGAGCCCCAAAAAGACTACTATCTTAGGTCTACCCGCCACCCAGTAACAGTCACCAGCAAGATCATCACATGTTCGAAGTAGGAAATCCCTCTAAACCTTCAAGAGCCAGTGTTACTGGGTGGGGGGATGTGGGGGGTAGATTCAACTATTATCTTATTTCAGATCCAAGCAAATTATAGCGACCAAACCGCAGGTTGATTTGGGGGTGAAGAGTAAGGGGATCTCCCCAAAGTGACCTTAATTGTCCTTAATTCAAGTTTTTGGAAACTAGAGTAATTTGCCCAGGTAGCTGGTGGTTCTCAAAAGACCATTGTTTCTTACTGTAAATTTTCAGTAAGGAATTTGGTCAACAATTCTTGGCTAGGTGGTGGTTTCAAATTATTTTTTATGTTTACCTCTTTTTGAATTTGGGGATATGATCCAATTGGACGAGAGCATTTTGAAATGGGTTGAACCACCAACTGTTGGGGCTAGTTTACCTTTATCTGTATCTCAACCAATATTTTATAAAGTGTGTGGTTCTTGCATTTGCTTGCTCGATGTCCCTTGAATCTTCAAACACATCCGGCAAGTTCCCCCGACACACATGGATACCTTGAAGGTAATAAACCCTATACATGGCCAAAAAGAATGGGGAACTGGAGTTACTTCACATAAATGGAGCTATTTCACCTTACTTATGAATGGTTTTTGGGCCCACCTCGTACCCAAATTGACAAAAAAAACATCATCTCAACCTTTCCGGGCCAACTTGGCTCACGGATGACGTGCTCGACGTGCTCGGGTGCTCGGTGAACTGCACAGCCACCGTGTCGTTTCACTGTTTGGCGGAGATCGCTTCAAACATGGGATACCAGGAAAACCCCAAAGGTTTGTGCAGCTTCAATGGTCCATTGAGGATAACCCAAACTCTTCGAAGTTATCTATAGGTGATCATGTACAGTATGGCAGTATGGCATTGGTTATGAGTCATGAGCTATGGTCAATACCAAATTTCTCTGATTATTTAAATGATGTAAGATGCATACATTCAGTAAATGTTTGTATGATGCACTGCAGTTTTGAAGAGTTGTTTGCATGTTGATGTATCTCACTATTTTCTGGACAAATAAATGATATATCCAGTCCAGTAAAATGATCAATTCAAGTTGATTTGCAAACTGGACAGATGCAATCACCTTGAACCACCACTATTGTTCCGGAGATGCTTGCGGTCCACGGAACCAACATTGCTTACCATTTTCTTGGGCAGTGAAGATTGTTTGATACCTGGGGGATGTTAGTTCTTTTTCGAGCCAAGTCTTCCAAATACCTGCAAAATAGGTTCTGAGTATGTGCTAGGACCCCCAACACACATCCTGAGAAGGCCTTTACAGGATCCAAACATCTCCTCGCAATGTATTTGGAGGATTTTGGGAAGACTGGGTTGATAGTACAGTTGCAAGCAGCTACTGGTAGCAAAATTTCATGGAATCAACAAAAGCGCCACCCGTCAGCCGGCCTGTGCGGGCCAAAGTGCGCTCATGGCGCCCTCTTCATAACCACTCATGCGCACCCATGTCTTTGAATCAGAGAAAAAAAGCGGCACAAGTAAATTCCAACAGTTGGTTTTGTTCTTGTAGGGGACAGTCACTTGAGTTTACTTGAGTTTTTTTAAATGGGATTAAGGCTTCTCCCCTCCGCATTCCGAATAAAACCAACCGTTGATAACCTGGGGGCCGGGAGTGTCCGCATTTTTTGTTTGTTTCTCACATCGACTTGCACGTTGCTTCTTGGCGAAATTCCATTGTTTAAATTCTGTGTGTTTACCCTCCCTGAAACTAACATGGCACCTGAAAATGGATGGTTGGAATACTAGTTTCCTTTTGGGATGGCCTATTTTCAGGTGCCATGTTAGTCTCAGGGAGTGTATATTAGGGTGAAAGTTATTTTTTTCGCCAACTTTAGTCGATGACGATCGATGAGTCGATACCATGTCCCAACTTTAGAGGACAATATACTGACCCTTTTGGTAGTCAAGTGATGGTTGGTGTTCGTGGCTGACTATCCTAGGAACCAGCTATGAAAGGGATGACTTTACAAGGGAATATGCCTAGGCTCAACCACCAACATTGAACCCTCAACCTGAGAAATGATGATGATGTTCTATAAGAAGCTTCTTCTTCCAGAATGCTAAATTCAGGTGTTGTGTTATCTGTGTGTTACAGTTCTGAGGTGTTTATCCATTTAATTTGTTGCAAGCTGTTTCGTTGGCCAAATGGTTCAATGAATTTTGTGAGCCATAAAGTTAAAACAATCAAGGCCGGTCTGTAGGTGCCAGCCCTTTTGAAAAGGATCCAAATTTGATGCAAATGATGAAAGTCATTTTGAAAAAATCCCTAAACGGTTTCAACAAAAAGATCTTGCATTCTTTTAGGTTAGATCCTTTCTTGGCAACACCCCTCTTTTTTGGCTCACACCATGGTTTTTCTGTTCAAAACAAGCGCCCCAAAACCAGAGAAACATGACGATATGTTTAAAAGAAAAGCAGCTTTTCCGGCAGGTACATTAGTCCGAGATATTTGGAAAGTCCCAATCTACAAGAAGCCCTGGTGCCTCGGTTCTTGATGCTTTTTGTGTCCTGTTGGACGATAAAAATCGGATCCCGGGGGGATTTTCCGGGTGTTCATCCCTCAGCCAGCATTGCATCCTGGGGGAGGTAGCATGTGAATGTATGAGCAACCCGTGTTGGGGGGTAGGTTTGGGCAAACGCCAGAACAACTCCCTCAAAGTAAAACAAGTGTCTACAGTGTACATGTACAGCTCAGTAAGTATAAATCACCACAAAATAATCAAAGTACATGGAGGCAATGATCACATGTGTTAGAGTATATATTCTCAGTTCGGGAGATTGCTTGAGAGGTTCCAAATGGCTTGAAACCACGACCATCCACAACCTACAAGGTGGGCCCCTCCTATAGTTATAAATGGAGTTGTGGGCTCCTTATACATGATCGAACATAAATGGGTATCTGGGTTTATAACTTGTATATAACTACCCTACTTACAGGGGCCCCATAGCTCCATTTATCAAAGTCGGGGCCCGCCTTGTAGCATTGCTAAAAAAATCATCACTACTCTGAACCCAGTGACCCACACCTTGCCAGCACAGGGGTGACCGTTCCTTGTCCCTCAAAGCCATGGCTATGTATATCACTTCATCGTTGAACAGCACCAAAGAAACATACAACAAACACGCTTTGCTACAATAGGCGAACCAAGAAAATGACCGTTTTTCAAGGCCACTAAATCAGTCAACATATACCAAGATCCTCAATAGTATGGCTGCCATGCAGGGTACAAGCTTCTTTGATCGTGGACGCTCGGCATCTTTACCTGTCCATCGTACTCATGGTGCACGTCACCATCACGCTCATGCGAGGCCTGCTGTGTTCATGAGAATTGTTTTGTGCGGATGGCCCCCCAAAGCTACACACCTCGGAAAATAACAGGATATTCACCAACATTGTCCCCCCTGAACATATATCTTCCCTGAAACTAACAGCAAAAGCCCCTAGAAATTGATGGTTGGTTCAGATGATCCTTGCCTAGAGGGTTTCGGTCTATGTTCAGGGTTTTTTCCTCGCTGTTAGTTTCAGGGAGGGCATTCATTGAAGCAAGGTTCCATGAAGATTTCCCGTGAATGTGTTGGCAGATGGGGTTGGAGCCAAGACTTGAAAATCTTGTAAAGATCATCCCGTATCTTGTAAGCTCACATATTCAGTGCTACTAGTTGGAAGCGATTTAGAGTGGATAGGAATGATTCATGCCCCCCAGAATCCTCAAAAACAGAGTAGTTGGATGGCTGTTTTTTCCAATTCACAGACTTCATTCCAAAAGTTGTCCAAAGTCAATGGAAACAAGTCCAGCCGACGAAAATAAAAAACAAAAACGAAAAGCCTAGATTTTTTGACTAAAATTGCATCATGAATGATGAATGAGTTTCATAAAGATTTAGGTCATAACATTCTTCAACTATACAATGATCTTTGTACCCTCTTCAGCTTCTTTTTCGTTTCTCATCGTTCCCCCATGTCCTTGAAGCATCACCCGCGGGGTTCTCGTTGGTTTCTTGCCGTATAGGTCCTCATTGGTGAGACCACCACCTGGTGGTAGGGCTGGTTCTGGAGCCTCTTCCTCTTCTGAATCACAGAGAGGGCTGGAAGTTCAGGCCCAGTCTTGCCAGCTTGGCGGCCGGAATGAAGACGACAAACCCATCTTGTATGAATGAGGGTACACTTGATGTTGTTTGCTTCAACACAACAAGTTGCAGGTTTAGAAGTGGAAGTGAGGCTCATAACTTGTACGTAACTTATCCTTTATATACTGGCTGCATAAATTCCATTGGAAAGTTCCTGCTGGTGAGATGAAAGGGGCCATTCGTTAAGGGGGAGGCCCATAAGGCCCATAAGTCTTAGTTCAGGAGGGTTTTTAGTGCTTCCGCCCCGAGCCGATGGTTATAAATGGGGAGTTAGATGGGTAGCCCAAAAAAATATAAATGGGTAACCGGGAATTATAACCCTACTTCTAGGGGTTGTAACTCCATTTATAGCTGTTGATGAGGCCCACCTTGTAGGGGGAGATGGATTCTTTGGGCGGGTTTCCAGATCCTCTTTTTAGGTCAGACATCCCGCAATCACTGGATGAAAAATTCAAACTCATACTGAAAAAACAAAAACGGCACCCAACAACAACGGGTTACTTGCCCCCAAGGTTTCCTTCACTACTGTTGGTGGAAGAATTCCCAAACAACCACCGTTTGGATGTATATATAAAACCTTTGAACTAATGGGGAAAAAACGCCTATCAGCTGGTGCAGGATTTATTCCATCAACAGTATCACCAAGTATTGACCACCTGCCAAATCTTTGAAAGTAGATCTACTCCGGAAAAAAAAACATGCAGCCTTCTTTGGCCAGGAAGAAATGCAAGTTCCTGTCGGAGGATCCTTGCGATCAACCGACAAATTCTGTTGAGTTGGGCCTTGTGGTGAAGCGTTTCTTTTTGTTATTCACCCAGAAAAAATGAACATGGCTTTGGAAAATCATGTTCAAAAGCTCCAGGGGGTTGGCTTCTACATGTGAGCTTCCTGCGGAAGTGTTGGTTGAAACCATGACATTTTTCTACTAGATATTTTTGAGAAACAAAAAGGTCAGACTCAGACTCTAGATTTGTTGTTGTTGTTGTTGTTGTTGTTGTTGATTTGTTTGAAAATTCTACACTTTACACATCACCCCCCCCCCCCAAAAAAAAAACAGGAACACATGCAGGTGATGTCTCTTATCATGTTCATATTCAGGTTCAGTTTTCAGAATCAATTTTCAACTAGTTGGATTGGTGCTTTAGCAGGTGGCCAAGGCTATGATAGTCACCGACCGACGAATATGTTGAAAGAAATATCAGTCAGAAATAGTCAGAATATGTATATATAAACTGTAAATACCCATAGCATCAATGTATAGTTTGTTTTCCCACATTTTTAGATGTATATATAGTAGGTAAGATATTCCAGTCCCATGGATCCTATGGGATACACATACATACATACACATATATATATATATACACATATTTATTTAAATAATAAATACCTTACACTTTCCGGGGGATGTAGGGTTCAAGAAGGTCACTTTGAAAAGGTGTTTAGTTTGGCTGATCCTTGCTTGCTGCAGCAGGAGCTTCGGAGCCTCCGAAGGCTCCTGAGATGGAGATGAGGGTCGTTGATCCGGTGCCAACGGGGGGGAGGGTTTTGGGAGGAGATGGGCTTGTTGGGAGAGTTTTCCTGCGGAAGGTGGGCCCCCGGAAAACCAGTTATAAGTAAGGTTATAACTAACTCCCATATTTAGGGATTTATGACCCGAGGAGTTACCCAATTTTCTTTTTGGTCATCTTATAGGGGTTATAACAGCATTTATAACGATTGTAGGGGCCCAGCTTCTGGGAAGAAGGGGCATATACCTTGGAACTACCCCACCATCCAGGATGCTAGGATGCCAGGATGGTTCCATTTTCACTAGGGAATCCATAACCTAAACCTTCATTTGTGACTGGCATCCTGGGTGGGGTATAGAAAGAAGATATACCCGTGCAGGTGGTTGGATCGAGGGGAGGATGATGAATGATGGATGACGATGCTATTTTTCAATAGATGATAGTTAGGGTGTTATGGTACTGTTTGCGATGATGCTGATGCTGGTGACTACCAATTTTGAGGACTGGGGTTTGAGTCAACTTCAGCATCTCCAGATGACGGGTTCACAGTTCACGTATCGTTCTCCATGTTGTTCTCAAATCTTATTTTTTATGTACACTCCATGAAACTCACAGTCGGCCCCCTGAAAATCAATGGTTAGAGGCATTTGCTTGGGATGGCCTATTTTCAGGGGTAATGTGTTAGTTTCAGGGAGTGTAATCGATATCATATGGCCCGTTTTGGGTACTTGGATGTCCCAGGAAGTTAGTAAAAGGTTAAGATCCGTGGGTTATAACCCCGATATATCCGATATACACCATTTCTAGGGTATAGGTTATAGCCCATTGATCCTAACCATTCATTCTTACAACGGGACATCCAAGTAACAGTGGAAGCCATCAAGTTTGTCAGTTTATAGGGATCCCGGTCGACTAAAAATGTAATGATCCTGGTGGCATCTGCGGCATCCTGGAAGGGAGTCGGGCTAGCACCTCAAGGTGAAAACCCCATGTTTGTTTGGAGTTGGTTAACCCAAGTGAGCAGTAATCAGTGAAAAACCCGTTTGGTTGGGTTATATGTAGGTGTTCATATTACCCATGTTGTATAGGGGATATTATAAGCCATTATCAGGATGCCTATGAACCAAGCAGTAGAATGGAATGCCCCAAGGGTTTTGATCACTGCTCAATTGATGTTTTACTTTCTACCAGTTGGATTTATGACCATCTGAGTGGAATCTATTTTTGGCAGTAGATGTTCGCACATCGAAGTCATGCATCGGCATTGCTGTAACCTATCAATTATCTAGTTCACCCAAATCTACTTGGATGTCCCAGGAAGTTAGCACATGGTTAGTAAATGGGTAGTTATAACTTATAAAAATGGGGTACATTGGGGTTATAACTTACTATAACCATTTACTAACTTCCTGGGACATCCAATCACAGTGAAAAAGCAACAGATCTAGTTCAACCCATAACTCACGTGTATCTAATGTTTGAAACGCCGTTTTTGGTCAGGTCCAAGAGGCTTTGGAAGAAATCTTTGTAGGAGCAGCTCACCTACGAGCTCGGTAGCCTCGCTGAAATCTAAGGGTATCCCCCCCAAAACGAGGATCAGGTCTTACAACATAACAAGGGGTTGTTAGGGGATGATGGTGGCTAATGATCCCGAAAAAAAAAGGCGATATTAATTTCTTTGGCGAAGATTTTTTGCCCGCTTCAGGTCGTGAAAATACCAAGCCTCTGATTTTGGTGGATGTTGCTAGTACGTACTAGCAACTAATAAAACCTTGATCCAAAAGTGACCGGGATGCGGCTCTGGGTTCCAGCTGAGAACGTTAGGACAGAGATTTTGAGCTTCGAAATCTCAACCAGAATGCAAAGAAATCAATGGCTCTTCAACCAATCATTTCCATCTTGGTGCACTCCCTATAAACTAACATAGCCATGCAGAAGATCCATCATGTTGATGGTATTTGCCATGGACGATGGGAATTTCCCATGGCTATGTTAGTTTACTTATTGTATTTTCATTGCATGTGTATATATATATATAGATATAGTGTATATATGTGTATATATGGTTGAAAGCAATGGCATATTCTCTACCGATCCTTGGACATAAATCCATGAAATCAAATGGTGAGTCACTCAGACTCAAAGTTTCCCCGAAGCGGATGGCTTCTTTTTTCCCCATCGGGAAAATCTCACCACAAAACCAAGTGGAAGTACTAGGGTGTCCGACTGGAAGTTAGTAACTACTTAGTAAGTTGGTTTATTTCACCTATTTACGGGACGTAAACAAGCAACTTAAAGCGATGAAATAATCCATTTACTACAAGGCCACCCCAAAATAAATCAACAATCACATCTGAAAAGGAACCATTTTAGAAGGAAGCCAGATCGTCTTCCAGCCGGCAGCATTTTGCAGGGGCGAACCACTCGCTGTTAGTGAACCGGGGGAAAGTATCCCTTTAAGATGATGGGCAAACTTGCTAACCTCTTGGAGGGGCATAAGCTGATGTACAAGATCAGGATCGATCCGACCTATGTACACGTACACCCCATGAACCGCGATGGAGTTGGAGTATACCATAGTGGTCAGGTGGCATTGCTGTCAGACATAGCCGATGCAGGATGGCAATGGGAAGAATGCCGACCTATGTGTGTTGAAGCACATGGGGAGGCACAAATCGAGAAGTAACTTTTGGGTGACAAATAGTGGTTTTATCTACCCTTTGGGGAGCGATTTGGAGCCAGGAATTCGATGTATTTTCCTATTAAATGGGGAGCTAAAGAACCCCGGAATCCTCAAAGTCAAAGGGTAGCTATGGATTTCTGATACAAATCTTTTTGATCAACCAATCGTTGGATTCCATATGTTTGATCTGAGCACATGTATAGCTTGTTTAACCATCAGCAATCGTCATATAATTTAATTAAACCATCTCCTATAACCATAGAAAATAATGCGTTATCCCAATCTTGACCTTGATGAATTGATTGGTAATTCTCTTGTTTTTTGGACGCAACCTTGGCAAATCTTGGAAAAAAGTCCCTTATACCCCAAGCAGCCCCTCTAGATTTGGAAGGTTTTTAATTGCAACTCACTAAAAGTTGAACCTTGGGTAGGGGGCCCTAAGTTTGGCTTAGAAACAACCACAACGAAAGTCAAGCTCGACGACTCAGGATACCAAACGCATCAGGCGCGGAGGGATGCGAGATTGAAAATAGAGACGGAAGATTCCAAAGTTGAAGCCAATATGAAACCATCATGCAACCCCGAAATTTGACGAATAGATACCAATGGACCAAAAATGATGGGCGTTGAAAGTGTATCTGACATATGGACATGTGAGGCTATTCTTGTGGTAATGGTCGTAGCTCCGACCTTGAGGGAATTTTCTATTGTTTTTTTTGTGGGAATCTAAGCGTGCCCTTTCAAATGCCACTCTCTCCATGAATAAGGGATTATTAAAGTATGATGGTGGTCATAAGGCCTTATTTCGCAGGTGGGTGGGTGGCATTGTAGGGGTGCCCTCGGGTTTTTGGTATGCCAGGCATAGATAATATGTGCTTCTAGAAGCAGATGTCATGACTGGTCAACCGACCCCCGAAAGTAACCCATGTTCCCAAGTCAGAGTCAACAATGAGGGTGATTCCGAGATTCCAACCTGCGCTTCTGCCCTTTACAAGTTTGGTTCACCTTTTCCTCAGAGGATGAGATTATCAGGTGTTTTGGTGCCTGAAATGAACCTTACAGGCCTAGACTTGCCCAGAAGAATAAGGAGCGAAGGGTGATAAGTTATACAAGTTTCGGCTAGGGGGTGCTAGCGTTCATGTTCCCCTCTTCTTCGTCGTTGTTTGTGTCTTTCCTTGTTGGTTTTTAGTTTGTAAAAATCTCACAACTATAGCTTGCTGAATGCTTTATGTCATGTTTGAAACCGATAGATCCCAATGTTTACTAGACATTTCCAAACAATTACCAAGGTCCACAAAAAAACGTAGGCATTTTGTCTGACAAAGCTTTATCAGTTAGCCGGATTCACCTTGAGATCCCGTTGTTTGTTTTACTTGTGAAGGTCCAGTAGATCCATGTGGAAATAGTGCTCCTGGGTAGGCCTGGTCCCTTACCAAAGCCTCGGGGAATACAACGGTGCGTACACCAATGTATATTGAATTGAGGAGCAGTGCCGTTTTAGATTTGCCCAAAATAGCATCTAAGGTGTAACCCTCCGGAGGGAACGTCCACACATCCCTTCCCACAAGGCACTTCAGATGCTTGTGGGGTATGTTTTTATTCCCTGGAGGGTATACCTCCCCCCAAGAAAAATATCAACTCAACCCTAGCAATCCAATCACCTTCTGAGAATGGTCATGGAATGGAAATACTATGTGTTTCGGAGATGATTGGACACCCAGTCATCAGCTGAGGATATGACGTCAAAATGCCTAGGGCAAACGTCCACTCTGCACATGACATGAAGCCCCACGAAGAACACCCTCAAAGCCCTCCAGGCGAGTTACTTCAAGCATTGGAACGATTAGAAAATGACATCCGGGAGGCTGAAGTTGGAGGGAAACATGTTTTGGACATGTGGGGACATGTGATCAAAGCCCTATAGTTGTTTTGGGTAGATATGGGGATGAAATCTTACCCAGTTATTTGGTGATTCCCTTCTAATACAAACCATTATATGGATCCATATTAAACAGCCTGTATAATGGAAAGTATTTTTTTTACTTCGTGGTTGATGTGAGTATTGATCACCTCGCCTGTCAGTGCAAGATGTTTTTTTCTGCCGGACAAAATGCTCCGTTCGTTGGTATCAGGAATCTGTGAAGCAGCAGGATCAAGTACCTTTATTTTCACTGGGTGCAAGGCTTTGTGCCACACAAAAGAAGTTGTTTTCTTGTAATTTGTAGGGGGTTGGTTCTCCAAAATCCTATATTTCAACAACTTATGAAATAGCCCCTGTGTCATTCACGCGGGTATACCGTAGTAAACTTCCATCGTCAAGCAGCAAGAACTGAAATGGATGAACCTGCGCAATTCTTTGTGACCTTTTTGGGATGGTTAAGTGACCGTTTCAGTCTTTTGGTGACCTCCAACTAGGGGATAAAGTTTGATCACGGCTTAAATCACCTGGAATATAGTATTTTGAGGTCGTTTTCAGAAGATTTGCCCATTTTTTTGGGGGGGCAAAAGCCTTGGAAACTTGGTCATTCAGAATGTGTGTCTAGCTTGGGCGTGACCAAACTATGGGAGTCTTCTATAAGCTTAGGACCGGACCGACAGCTTTGACCTCAGTCCCCTTATGCAAGGGATTGCTTGTACCCCGTGTATCCTTAAAAATCCGAAACCACCGGGTTTCCAAACCACACTAGTTAACGATGAGCTGCAGCTGAAGCTACTCTTCCTACTCCCATTCTTCGAACACTTCCCGCCCTCCTCTCCAACTCCTTTCTGTCAACTTTCTTGGGGAGATAACCTCTGACTTTTGTAGCTATTTTTTTTCCTGGACCTTCCAGTTTGGGTGCCAAATCCTTCCGTTGCAGGGTGTCATTTCACCATCCGTTAGGGTTTTATTGGCACCCCTTCGAAGGTGCTGGTATACATCACTGTTGAAAACACTTTGCCAATATTTCCGAAGTTCTCGTTGTGCGGAAGGGTGTTCTTTTATTATTTTTTTCCCCCGGATAAGAAGTTTTGAACGACTCATTTTGAGCAGTGGGATTTCCTTTAACTGTTGCTTCTCAGCAGTTCGGCAACATCAGAATCTCAAACGTCACAGTTGGTTGATGGATGGAACCATAAACAAACCCTGCTGAATGTTTCTTAGACTCAGCAAGGCAAAATACTGGGGATTAGTAAAGGTCGAGGACCTGTCGTATAGCATTCTCGTGATCGGGTCAGGCTTGTTGAAGGACAACTCTTATTCTCTTCTGGCTATAGTCACTGTATGGATTACTCCATTTAGGAAAATGCAATTTTCCGCCAGCCATACATGAACTTATGAGTATGTGTTGCAAGGTTTTCTACCCTGTGATTTTGGAGCATTGATGGGGTTCTTTAGCTCCTCATCCCTGGCAACCCTAATCGCCCCGCCATTATCACACCCTGAGGATCCATGTATGGTATATTTACCTACATTTCCCATAAAAATCAACCAAATGCAGGTAAATATACCATACATGGACCCTATGGGGCAGGGTAGCTTTTCAGTTTTGCACATTTCAGCTGGAGAATCTCCAAGTAACTTCCCATCTTCGACTCCGACAAAACGACAGGTGGGTCGCCTCTTTGGTCACGGCACATGATGTTTCCAAAAGATACGTCAGGGTGTCGGTGACTCCGAGGTTTGAGGGCCTAGGTAAATCATAGCATGGATCCTGTACATTCACGAGTCATATATATATATATATACTGTATTTATGTATACATAATATGGTGCATTTGTTGGTACATACATGTACATAAGTTTTTTTTTCAGTTCAAATTAATTCATGAATAATATATTAATTATGTCATTTTGGTGAGGATATATCATTTGTGTGCATGATATTTTGCAGACATGTGGAGTTTCCACTGCAAGTTTGCTAGTCGACGATTTGATATAAAATGTGATGCCTTGGAAAGACTTTTTGATATAAAATGTGATGCCTTGGAAAGACTTTGGCGTTTGAAAGATATATAAGTCTGGAGAAGGGCCATGTCTTATCACTGAAAGACCTGTGTTCCAGGGTTGTATTTATATATATATAATATATATGGCAGATCACTTTGGAATGATGGAATTAGTTCAACACATGCATTAGACGAAAGCAAGTGATGATGTTTTGAGTTTGTAATTTGTTTGTTGAAATTTGGCCAAGTTTCAAGATGACACGAAACTGCACCAAAAATGCACAAACAATTCTTTGGGATTGATGTCATACATCCAGGACGAACTTGAGCTATTGGTTGGGATCCTCCCAGTAGCAGGTCACAAGGCAGAACGTTTCTTTCGCATCCACGAGGCTTAAAGAACTTCAACACAATGCTGGTCATGTTTGAATCCTGGAACTGGGAAATTCACCATCTTTTCAGCCGTTGGTTTACTCCGTCATAGGGTTGGTTTTCGTTCACTCCTTTAAAAGGCGTTTGATAAAGCTTTATGGGAAAAACAAACAAAATAAGAGTCTTTGGAAACCTAGGGTGCACAAATATATAATGTAATTATGTATATATACACGCTGATGTTATAATTTGCCAAGTGTTTCAGTGAACACATGGTTGCCATGAGAAAACTGAAAAAAAACTGCCATGTGGAATCAGCGGGTTTGTGACCCAACGCTCTCCGCGCGCTGTCAAATTCATTTCCGAGTTTCCAGGACGAAACAACGGAGATGGAGAGGATGGAGATCCGAAAATTGCACCTTTAAAGAGGATCTTAAGAACATGATAAGAACATGTCAGTGTGTCGTTTTCAGCTTGAAGAACTACAATTGTAAACACCATTTATTGTTGCATATACACATATGGTAAGTAAATATGTGAGTATATTTCTTGACATGTATGTACTATCGCATCATGTTTACTATGAATACTGATACTGTTCGTGAATCAATATATGAAGAAATGGACCTGTTCCCGCAACATATAGATATACATATATATCATGTTGTTTTTTTCAGGTGTTTTTGGGATGGTCCCAAAAAAGTAGCCCTCTTCTGGGACATGTTTGGCAAGTTGTTTTAGTAACTGAAGCTTCAACCACTTAAAACTTAAACAATAGAAACCTTAAAAATTGCATTCAAAGTCGGCCCCGAACCGATCGTTATGGAGTTATAATCACTTCTAAATGACCTTAAAATTGGGTAGCTGGCATTATGACCTTAGTAAGTGGAGCCTTTGACCGGTGACAGGGCCATCTTTGTGATTCTCAATCTTTTTTGCGAAGGGTTGAAGTTCATGGAAGTGGGAAGTGGAAATGCTATAGAAATCAACCATTCATGTACTAAATATTCTGATTGTATTATAAATATATCACGATCCATGGATCCTATATATGGGCCCCATCACGTAGCTACACGTACATTTTGACTGCGTGTTTGTTGAAACTCAGTCCGTACACGTCATTGGCTCATGGCTTGTGGCATCATTGGCTCGAAGTTGTGAATCGGTTTACTAGCTGGTGGTTTCAGAGAAAAAAACATATGTTCACCCCGAATACTGGGGAAGATGAACCCATTTTTGACGAGTATTTGTTCCAACTGGGTTGAAACCACCAACTAGTTGAGGTAGTCGCTTCGGGGCTTCGTTTGTGACTTTCCGCTGTTTTTGGCGGATTCAAGATGGCAGGGCCCATGGGAAAAATGCCTTTCATTGGTGCCGGATTGGTAACTGAACCTTTTTTGTTGTGTTTTCATTTGTTTTTTAATAGTGTGTTTTGTTAGTTGGTTGAGTGAAGAGATTATTTGAGCTTATCAAATCTTCAAATTGTCGCGGAATATAATCCAACATCCAACATATCTTTCTTCCAGGTCAGGCTTTTAACGGATGTATAATACATCCATATGATGTATAGATGATGTATAGAAATTATTTTGTAACTATGTGCTGCAGATTGATGGTTGAGGTTAGTGTTGTGATTTTTTTAGGCTGCTGAATGCCGCCAGAAAAAAAGCATGTGATCCATTGTGATTATTGGGATGTTGACATTTGTAAATAAGACTCATTCTTAGGATGTTAAGTATGGTAATATCATACGAATGATGGTAACATTTACGAACCATCACCATCACAATTATCATCACCATCGTTGTCGGCGTCGTCATCACCATCATCATCATCATCATCATCATCATCATCATCGTCGTCATCATCATCATCATCATCATCATCATCATCATGAGTCTGATGGTCGTGACGTTGTTGTTTTGTTTTGTTCTTGCGATGTTGCTGATGGTTGCTGCTGGTGCCGATGTTGCTTCTGCTATTCACAACTTCTTTTGTTGCTGTTTTGTTTGATTGGGCTAAAAGTGTGTTGACCATTTATTTTGCAAAACAATGGTCAATTCTTCAGATATAACATTTGCCCTTTCTTTTTCAATTCAATAGTCATGTCCAGATCACTTCCCTGTCCAAGAAGATGGATTTTTTGAGGATGTCAGTGTCAACGTCATTTGAAGGTATCTGAAATCGATGTACTGACCTATTTCTCAGCGATAGGGCTGGATGATTTAGAGGGAGAGAGATACAACTTATTTTTTTAATGATAATCAATGTGTACAAGTCAGGAAGTCCCCCAAGGATTTTCTTGTACTTGAAAATGCAAAAAGTAAAAACAACATTCACTTTCTGGCTGGTGCTTAGGGATGAGAGCAGAGCAAATAAGCAACAAGGTGAGGGTAAAGCACTTGCCACTTTTTGTTGCCATGGCTTTGACAAACGTTAAAGGTACTGGTGCAATTGGTGCCCTCCTTGTTTTTCGGTTCCTGGACTCCCACAGTACAAGCTGCATGGATTTGGCCCTGCGTTCGAAGTGGTTATTCAACTGAGGTTTGCCAAGATGCATGGCGTTTTTTGAGGGACGAAGAGTACGTTGTCCCTCCCTGAAAACAAGCAAGATCCAATGGACAATAACCATTTTCTAATAGGGAGCTAGATCTTCAAATGGTTGGTTCTCCATTTCTCATGTTTGTTTTCGGTTACCCTCCCTGAAACTGACAAGTGACAGCGAGTTTAGCCTTGAAAATAGGCCGAAATTGCACCAAAAGGAAATGAAATCATTTGAACGAACCATTGAATTTTCGGTGGTTTGATGTTGCCCTCCCTGAAACTAACGGCTTCTTTTCCTGTGGAGTTCCCAATTCACCAGACACAAGGAAATAGACATTTTGCTAGGAATCCCAGGAATGGCGGTTGCATCAAAGGAGTCAATCAATCCCAAAGTTATGATTTAATGTGCATTCATGCTGCCCCCCATGTTCACACAATCAAGCAAATATCTATTCAAATGCATGTATGTTCAAGGGCTGAACATCTTGACGACCATCAAAAACATAAGATCAAACGAATGTTTTTCTTTCAGGCTTGTGGGCTTACTTTCCCAATGAATTCCTACGAAAGCCGCTGAAATAACGGAATAGACTCCCCCCCCGTATGTTTTAGACTTGCATTAATAGGTGACATTTATTGGCTCCTCCATTTGCATGGGAGTTTTGGTTTCTCATAGCCAGAGACTCAAAAAGGCACCCAGATCAATAAAGTTGGTCCTTAAAAGCTCACCTGTTTCATCATCCATCCCAACAGACCGTCTTTATTTTTCTCTGAAAAATGCTTAGGAAATGCTCAAACGCAATATGACTAACGACGAAGTCGCGGCATTTGAAGCAAACCTAGCCAAGAAAAAGTCCGGAGAGCTTTCAACAACTTCGATGTTGGAGAACTTCGAGGTTACGTTGCATTGGGTGTGTAAAGGTTTCAGTTTGACAGGTTTGTGGTAGGCACCGTAGTTGGATTTGTTCAAGGCGATTTGTTCCTTTCTACCATGGTAAATCACCATTAAACCGCCATTTGGCAAATATATCAAATATTGTTTCCATTTTCTGGGCATCTTGAGCAAATCTAAGAGTATTTGAGACATTTTCGTGAGGAAAAAAACGCTGTGAATCTGGATGCATTCTCACCGGGTGTTTTCTTTTCCATTTTCTTTTCCACATCTTCCATTCCCTAGACATCCAAGCACCTCCTGGGAAGACATAGACCATCCAAGGGTGTCAAATTTCAGCCCCCAGGTCTGTTTTTGATGGTTAAGGGCCGGGGCTCAAATTTCAGACCCTTGGAGGATTCAGGTACCTAAAACATCCCAAAACGAAAACATCTTCTCAGGAGGTGTTTGTATAGGGATTACCGTTGCGTCAACTGAGACCACCTCCACAGAAAAAGAGTCGATGACAACGGCGGCAGAGAATTCAATGGAGACATCAAGTGCCAAGCATTTTTCGGAAGCTGGGCAGACAACGGTGGAGATTTTTGGTTGGATGTTGTTTTTTGGAAGATCTTTGATACCTAGATGTTTGATGTATATTGACCTACATGTTCCATGAATTTGAGCCACATGTAGGCAAATCTACCATACATGGAGCAGATGGGATAGAAAGTGGGTTTCAGAGATGTTTTTTTTCCAATGCCACGCTCCCCTAAGAAATACAGGCCTAAGGGACAATGGTCCATAGTGGTTACATAACAGTCCGTTCAGAAGGCCGGCTATTTCCTAGGCAGGGCTAACATTCTTGGGGGGGGTACCCTTAGATTCTTTTGTGATGGGGTGAAGACAGGGGATTATATATTCCTACCCAGTTTCATGGGGATTCTAATATGCCAGCATAAGGATCCCTTGACCAAGGAGGAGAATCAAGCTGATATGAGGGAGAAGATCGAGACGGGACGAACTTTTCCAACGGTAGTTGTGGAGCCACACTTTATAGATGGATTCCAAATAGATTCAAAATGCTATGGTCATCAACATGTCATTTGTTGGCCCCAAAATGGCATACGGCGTCCCTAAAACTTGCAACAAAATCTTGGTTTGCTTGCAACACAAACCGTGGCAAACCAAACCACTAAATCGCACCAAAAGTATGTAAACAATCAAAATCTGTTGCGTCCAACTGGTGTTAAAGCATAGTTCATGTGAATATAGTCCTTACGTAATGAATACGGGAAAAGGCCCAAAGACTGCTGCATGTACCTGGTGCTCACCGGATTGTGATTATGGTACCCTCCCATAGTCATGGTTTAGTTTAAAATGGGTGTAACTCCAATAGTAGGTATCCTCCCGGAAACTAAAATAGCACCTGAAAATAGACCCCATGGAAAAGGAGATTCACCATTTTTAGGGGCTGCGCTAGTTTACGGGAGGGTACCTTTCAAATATACCGCCATTTTCTACTGAACCATGATGATGATGGGAGAAAAATCGCAAGATGTCCTTTTGATGAAAGTTTTTTGCACGTGTCCCAACTGTTGCTCAAGGTGTCTGTGATATTCGGATTCATCATGCTGAGCCGCTGAGTGAGGATCGGTATTGGGAAAAACGCATCACTGGCCGTTTTTGATCGCTGCAACCTTAGCACGTTTGGAACGCATTTGTTTCCTAGAAAAGATCCCAACAGCTCTTAGGCGATCACGCTGAAAAGAAGATGTTTGGTTCAGATGATTGGAATGAATTCACAGGGTGAAATACCAATGTGAATTGGTGATATCTTAGATGTTCCTCAAGTGAAGAACCCTCCGCATCAAACGAAGGTCTTTTGATGTCTTTTGTTTAGAATTCCTTTTGTGCGGACATCAGTCCTGGAAGTGTGTTTTGGGTGATGTTTCATATGCCCACCAGCTTTGAGCCAATAATATATCTCTGGGCAATTGATTTATAGCGACCTCAGCCGAGGATACCTCGAAATGGTGGTATAGTATGGTATAGTAGAATCTCCCCCAAATGGACCAAATTCAGGGCAAGGATTTATATATAATTTATAATAAATTGCCTGGATATCTTTCCTTCTTGCCTTTTTCTGGGCAAATTATAGCTAGCAACCCGCCGGTGGGCCAACCCCCAAATCATGGTTGAGCAAGGGAATCCTTGCAAAATGCCCAGAAAAAATGCAGGTTGATGTATTTGTGAAACATTCAGGGGTTGGAGCATTCTTTTTCAGCTGTCAATTTCCATCTCTCATGTGCTTGGCTTTTCATATACCAAACAGACCGCTGTGTGGACACGCAGCTGACGTCAGTGCTCGCATATGCAAAAACCAGCACCGCTTGCTTTGCTTGCTACCCCCAACAGCTTTTGGGGATTTCAACATTGGTTGCTTCTTTTGGTTATACGCTTCTGGTTCAACATTGGTAGCGGAGCCCTGCGGGGATATCTCCAGGTTGTTTTTGAGTAGTTTGTGATTTTGTGATTTGCTGTTTTTGATTGGTTAGGCTGCTGCTCCCAGTCCTTAGGACCTGCGGTCATGGAAAGGGATCTGCACAGGAACTACCAAACCGGAGGTTCCCAAGAGCCAGCGATGAACGATCCACTGGTTCAGAACGACCCATGGGCTGGAAGAGGCCCAGTGAGTTATGGACCAGCAATGTCTAGGCCACTTCAGGCGACTCAGCAGACGCCCTATGAAGGTGGCCACACGTCGACGTCTGGAGCAGAAGGAGTGAGTGGGAATGTTCAGCCACCTGGTTTGGGCAGTGGAGGATGTCAGAATGAGTGGTTCGGAAACACGTTGCCACACATGAATCCTGCAATGCCCGTCTCTTTTGGAAGTCACCTTGGAAACATAGCCGGTCAGCAATTTCCTGTTCACCAAGCACCTTACGGAGTATTCCCTGGAAATCCTCTCGGAGGTGCTGGACTACAAGAGCTGATGATGATGAACATGATGTGGTTCATGAAGGGCCATGGAAAGGGAGGCAGTCCGGAGTCTTCCTCATGGTATCTGCCTTCACCAGAGAAGAAGAAGAAGCGGAAGAATAGGAAAGCTGAGGACGAGGCTGAGGAGAAGAGTGACGATTCAGAGAAGGATGAGGATGAAGCAAGAGAGAGGAGGCCGAGAGGAGGAGGACCACCCGGGAGTGATCCCCCTTCAGATCCCACTACACCAGAAGCTTCGGAGTCGTCTGTGCACACCTCAGAAGTTAGGAGCCTTTTGAGGAGGAGAGCGAGGTTGGGTCAAGAGAGACCCAAGAGCAGTCTAGGATCCGTCAAGATTGAGGAGTACTTCGGAGATCGTGGAAGATACTTGAAGTGGAAAAGAGCAGTGCAAGCTCAGCAAGAGCTGTACAAGCTTGAGGAGAACGAGCTTGCGATGCTCATCTACCTTTCGACCAAGAAGGATGCTCGCGATTGCTTGGATCAGATGGCAATCTCCGAGTACACAAGGCCAGGAGGATTGAGATTGGTGTGGAGGTTGCTGGATGAGGCATTCGGAGAATCAGAAGACGAACTCTTTGAACGTGCCGAAACAGAATTCAATGGATACCGTCGTCTCCCAGGCCAAAGCATTGCCACCTACATCGGCCAGCTCAAACGCCTCCGAGCACAGTACCTTCGCGTCGACCCAGAGACGACGATCAGCGATCGTGCTTGGAGTCAGAGGATGTTGAACAAAGCTTCCCTTAGCCGCAGAGAGCGGTTAGATGTCTTCTTTTCGGCAGGTGGCCGATACTCCAGCAAGGAGATTGAGGTAGCTCTTCGACACCGCTGTGGAAAAGTTCACGAAGATGAGAGGAAGTTGCCTGGTGGAGGATTCACGAGGCCCATCAAGGTGATGCAGAGAGGAGGACAGAAAGGAAAAGGGAAGGGCTTTGGCGGCAAGAAAAGAGTCTTCTACACAGAGGATGGACAACAAGAAGAAGAAGGAGATGAGGATGAAGAGGATTTGGAGAAGGACCAGGAGGCCTATGAGACGTACCTTGAAGGACTAGAAGATGAAGAGGCCGAAGCTGAGGAGTTAGAGACGATTGAGGAGGAAGATGAACTTCAGGAAGACGACCTGAAGGAGGCATGGGCGGCGGGTTGGAAGGCCCGTCAACAACAAGCAGAAAAGAAGAAGTTCAGAGGATGGAAGAAAGATAGCCCCAGCAAGGGCTATAGCAAAGAAGAAAGGGATAAGAGGAAAGCCAATTCGACCTGCAGCAGCTGTCTGGAGGTTGGGCATTGGAAAGGAGATCCGGAGTGCAAGAACGTCAAGAATGGAAAGGATCCGCCACATCGGAAGAAGGAAGTCGGCAGTGCTAAGGGTGGACATGAGGCCAACGTCGTCCACTACACGTACGTGGTTAGCACTGAGAAGAGAGTGAAGATGGAAAGGAAGCAGAGAGAGGCAGCTAAGGAGGCCGCCAAGAGTAGTGAGGAGAAGAAGTGCATGAACCCGATGTGTGGCTTCCCTGTGAGAATGTGTGACAAGTTTTGTTCGACATGCGGCACCAGAGTGCCCGGTGACGAAAGGATGTCTGTGGACAAAAGACAGTGGCATCTCGTCCACGACAACGATGATGACAGTCTCAGTCCAGAGACGGTGATGAGCTCAGAATCCGAGAGAAAAGAACTTTCCAAGGAGAGAACCTACAGAGTCAGCAAAGGCACTATGAAGGAGGCTCTGGGAAAGAGTAAGAGAGAGGAGGATGAGAATCAGAAGGTGAAGCTAGCACCAGAGGAGGTCCTGGCTGCTTTGCCCACCATGAGCAAGGCTGAGAAGAAAGCCTTGAAGTACTCACTGCTGAAGGAGGAGGAGCAGATCGCTTGGGAGACATATCGCCATCATCGAACTGAGCTAGACGAGATTGGCATTGACTTGACTGGAAGACCGTCTGGAGCCTCAACCAGTGGACCACATAGTCAAATGCCAATCAACCCTACAAGAGCAAGAGGAGAAAGTAAGGATGTGCAGCAGGCACATGCAAAGTATGAGGCCCACAAGAAGGAGGACCTACCGAGGAAGGTCAAGGAGAAGAAGCTGGAGGAGTTTAGATGGAGCCTATATCAAAGCCAACTTGATGGAAGTCGTCTGGTTCCATCAACTTGCTCTCCAGTGCCAACAACGACACAAGCCCGCTGCAACCACTACTTCTATGACCTTAGGTGGTCAGCCAACGGAGATGGACACTACGCACGTTGTAAGAAGTGCGACCTCAAGCACGTCATCTACTTCAACGAGAGGCATGGATCGAGGAGAAGGAACATGAGACCTTTCGCTTCGGATCTGGAGAACCTGAGATAAGCTACAAGGCCATGATCTACCCTGTGGGGATCCATGGCATCAATGACGTGGTGAGGATCTCTATGGTTGGAGGTGGTGCCATTGATTGCCCAGGACTGCTTGGACCAAGTGAACTAGCTAGATGGAAGGCAGTGGCGAAGTTCGCGGAGAGGCAGTTAGAGCTGAAGGGCATCACCAGACCAATGAGGATGACGGCCACGAGACACCCGGCCATCGATCTTCTGGAGTATGCGAAGAACACTTCAGGGGCAAGTTTTTGGAAAGATGAGGAGATCAAGAACACAGTTCGTGTTCTGCAAAGATGCCCTCAAGCATGGGCATTTCATACAGAGGCAATGGATGAAGATCAGGAGAGTGAAGCTGAAGATGAAGAAGATACAGAGGCTGAAGAAGAAGTAGAAGCGCTGGAAGAAGAAGAAGGAACAGAGAGGCAAGATCATTGGAGGAAGTGGATGAAGAAGCTGGATGACCACCTTCATGAACTACCACTTCGAGATGTCGTGGTGGACCAAGCTGAGGATGAAGAGGAGCTCTTGCCAGCAGACGACACGAGCTCTGAGTCCGAGAGTTCTCATGAGTTCGGCGTCATCATAGAGGATGGTGACGAAGACAGCGATGAGGACCAAGAAGAGTTTGAGGAGCATGAAGAGTTGATTACAGAGGCTGAGAGAGGAAAGAAGGTGAAGCCTATGAACAAAGGCTTGAGGAGCAAGCTAGGCCATCACAAGGAGGAGCTGCAGAAGGCTTTCCTGGTGGCCAAGAAGCAAGGAGCAGAGAAGGAACTTCGAAGAGAAGAAGAGGTTTCTGAGGATTGGAGCAAGAAGTCGAGGAAGTTCAGCGTCTTAGAGCTATTCACTTGGACGTGCATGATCTCCATCGTTGCCGGAGAGCAAGGATGGACAGCCTATGAACCCATCACTTTGCCACGATGGGACATCAAAGATTCAGCGCAGAGAGAGGAGGCTTTGCTGTACCTGGACCGAGTTCAGCCAGATCTGCTGGTGGTAGCATGGCCCTGCACGGTGTGGAGTATCTTGCAGGGCATCAACTATCCAACAGCTCAAGATCAAGAAGTACTTGGGCAAAGGAGACAGCAAGAACGTCCCCTACTTGGCTTTGTCAGAGAGGCAGTGAGGAGACAAAGAAAGAGAGGAGGAGCAGTTCTGGGGGAGAATCCCCTAACTTCGAGAGCCTGGAAGGAGCAGGCCATACAAGAAGCTTTTGAGGGACTACCACACCGCCGGACAGACATGTGTCAGTTTGGCCTTCGACGTCCTGACATCGGAGGTTTTCTCAAGAAGCCGACTTTGCTAGCTGGCAATGAGGAGATCCTGCAGGAGGCCTGTAAGATCTGCGATCACCGACATCAACATGTACCAGTTCTTGGAGGCATGTGGTACAAAGGAAAATGGTGGAAAGTGTCTGAGTTCGCCGGTGGATACAGCAGAAGTTTTGCCAAGGCCGTTTTGAGAGGAGCGGAGAAGTTTTTGAAGAAGCCAAGGACGCATTGGGTCTTCGCTGAAGAAGGCCATGGAGATTTTGAAGTTCCAGAGGAGAGGTTTGAACAAGCTGAAGAGGAGGCTCCGGAATTGGGGCATTCCGACCTAGATGATCGAAGTTTTGAGGAGCTGATGGAGGCTGAGATGGAGAAGGAAGAAAAGGAAGTAAGACCGTCAGGAGGAGAACTGGTGGAAGAGATGAAACAAAGGAAGATTGGACAGCTGGAACTACTTCATCGAAGACTTGGACATCCAGCACCAGAAACTTTGACCCGGATGTTGAGGATGGCTGGTGCTGAAAAGTGGTTGGTGGACCAAGTTCAACATCTAGAGTGTCCAGTTTGCCAGGAGATGCAGCCACCACCAAGGCCAAGAGCTCAGAGGAGCGACTTGAGGCCGACAGTATTCAATGAAGTGATTAACATAGATCTGAAGTACATGAAGGATGCAGGAGGCAAGCTTCATGTAGCTCTCTCCATGGTGGATGGAGCAACCAACTTTCATCAAGCAGTTCTTCTGAAGACCCGAGATCCCAAACACGTCTCCATACGCTTCATGGACAAGTGGCTCTCCCAGTACGGTCTGCCCATGGAGATCATCATGGACCAAGGAGGTGAATGGGAAGCTGAGTTCATCGTGATGTTGGAACAACATGGACTGCTGTCAAAAGTTTGTGGAGCCTATGCACCGTGGCAGAATTCCCTGGCAGAGAGGCACGGAGCATTACTGGGCTATGCTTGGAAGGCCTTGATCACGGAGCATGCCGTCAGAGACCGCTCCGGAATGAAGACAACCCTGTTGGCAGCCATCCAAGCGAAGAACTCGATTATCACGAGGCGTGGGTACTCTGCCAACGCTTTGGTTTTTGGCAAACAGTCCAACTTCCCGGATGTGCTAGATGATGAAGCACATACCTCTACAACTTTGGGCCAAGCACTTTCAATAGACAGTGAGGTGGCAAGACAGGCCGAGCTACGGGCCGCAGCTAAGAGGGCATTGCTACACACTGATGCCCAGGAGAAGATCAAGAAAGCTTTGATGAGAAAGCCTGGCACTGAGATCAAGGAGTACCTCCCAGGAGAGAAGGTGCACTTTTGGGTCCCAGGAGTCAAGAAGGTGTGGGGTCTGGAGGGGCCCTGCCATCATTGTGGCAAAAGAGTCCACATCCCGGTACTTCATCAGCTGGAGAGGAAGATGCGTTCTGGTTGCAGCTACAAACTTGAGGCCGAGTAGCAGTGAGGAAGCAATGGATGCTACACAGGCATTCAAGGAGCTGCAACAGTTTGAGGACGAAGCTTTGAGTAAGAGAGAATATGAGGAGCTGGAGAAGGTTGAGGAGATAAGACCTGAGGAGAAGAGATGGACAGCTGATGAGACTAGGATCAAGAGGACGAGATTTGGAAGGACGAAGAGAGAAGCACAACAGCTCATGAAGGGCTTGAAAAGTATGAAGAAAGTCAAGAAGGAGCCGTTTCTGAAGAGGAAGTACGTGAAGAAGTCCAAGGTGAGGAAAGATAGAAGGAGGAGCGTACCGATCGACAGTGAAGCCTCACCTTCGATAGCACCACTAGA
>DF240053.1:7295-141427 GCA_000507305.1 Breviolum minutum Mf 1.05b.01 | reverse complement strand
AGCCTACATACGACAAAACACAAGTAGATATTAGACTCTTCAATATACTGTACTGTACCTCCAAACGAAAACACCCCCACCCTTCCATCATCCTCCAACCGACCCACGAGGCAGAAGTCCAGGAACTCGCGAAGCGAGTTCCTCCTGAAGCTGAGAAAAAGGGCCACCGACAGCACGTCACCTATGCGCCGGGCCCCGTGGGCCCATCAAGCCCGGCCTCGGCCTCGGGGTCCGGGCATCGGATGCAGGGGCAGCGGAGCCTACCTGTGCTGGGAAACGGTGGTCATGGTGGCATGAGGCGGATGCAAAGCTTACCGCAGTTGGTGAAGTCAGGAAGGGGGCCAAATTTGCCCAGACGTGCGTGGGATTTGGAGAATACCACTGGTAGCCCCACGAAAAAAAAAGGAGTGTAGAGATTCGATGAAGGGGTGATGGCCGGGATGATGCGGGTTGATATGGGCTACATAGGTGTGGTGAAGAGCGGGAAAAGGCCAGGAGGGAGAAAGAAGCATGAAGATGATACAGATACAGGTTGCGTATAGTTGCATGTCAATTACTACAATGCGTCGGTAAACATGGCAGTTTGTTTCTGTTTGCCAATGAATCTTTGACGTGTCTTACCTTCTGGACAGAGATGATGAGTATGTCCTTTGTCAGCTTTTCATGCGCTGCTTTTTCGGTCTCAGATGCATCAGATGTGTTAGATACGATTTCAGCACATCGTTCACCAAAGACTTGGATTTGTTTAAGCTGATTTGTAGCTTTTTACCATGGTAAATCATCACTAAACCACCATTTGGTGAATTTTTGTTTTACTTATTCCAAGCATCGAACAAGCAAATCTAAGAAGATCATTCAAAGTTTTGAGCCATTCACCCTGACCCAGATCCTTTTGCAAACGCCCTAGGTTGGAGTAGGCAAGTGCAAGGAGGAGACACAGTGCCATTAACAAAATGAGATGTCAATTTTACACCGAACTGAGATGGACATTTTTTTTGCGAAAAGTGAACATGTTTGATCCAATCATCAGGATCCAAGAAAACAAAAGTCAAACAAATCTTAGGTTTATGATGATTTTTTATAGTTCCGATCATCAGATGAAATGATCCTTAAGCTGATTTATTGTGTGTGTGTGAATCAACATGGCAGAGTTGCTCCCAACAGCTGAAGATCCAACCTCCTACCTCTCTGACAGTTGGACCCTAAAGATACCCTTTCATTGGGAAACATGATCACGTTTTTTTTCAGAGAACCTGATGGCAATCGAATCCCTGTAATTTGGATTGAACATTATTTTATTATATGATTATGCAATCAATAATAATCATGATTTACATATATAATTATATAATCTATATGATTCTATGATCTATTACAATTCTTTACAACATACAACATCAAAATGATAGATTTCACGGGATCATTTTGCAACTCTAAGTGTCCATGTCAGCTCATTGTTGTTTTGAAAAAAAAAAGATGCCACCGGACTCCGGTAGTACGTTTCACCATCCAAAAATATCGCTCCCAAAGTGCGGAGAGTTTTTCTGTTGTGACAACTCTTTCGTGGATTTCGTGAGGGATTTTCGTGGGTATCTATTGATGGTGGATATGTTGTTTGGCCCAAGGATCAGCTGGGACTGTCCAATGGAAGGGTTTGTTTGGCATTTTGAAGGTTATAGCAGGGGGTGTATAATATAGGTCCTCGAAAGTCCAGTTTTGAGGGGTCAGGATACTTTGGGGTTGTACCCTTTTAAGGCAGTTGAGAATGGAATGTGTTTGTTCTTGTTTTGAATTGTTGAACAATCAATGTGGGGGTTTCCTAAAATGGTGGTACCCAACAACCATGGGTTTTCCTACTAAAACTGATCATTTTGGGGTGTTTTTGGGGTACCACCATTTAAGGAAACACCCACCCATGTGTTTTTGAATGTTGGGGCAGAAACTTATACCCTGGAAATGCCGGGGGAATGTTTTGGGCATCGTGGAGTTTTTTCAGCCAACACATGTCGGAACCGTCATCCAGCCAAAACTCGTCGTTTTGCCATACATGCTCAGGGTTTTGCTGTAAATATAACGACCTAGTCTTTTGTGAATTCACATAGCAGTTGCAAAGGTTTGGATGAAAGAAGACCCACTTGTACCACCTTGTCTCCATATTGAATCAATGAGCTTGGTGTTTGCCTAAACATCAAGAACAATCAACAACAACAACAACAACAACAACAACAACAACAACAACAACAACCACAACAACAACAACAACAACAACAACAACAACAAGATAGCACAAACATAGCATCAAGGCTCCTCCAGGACTCACCAGTTGTTGAAGACGTGAAACATCGTTTTTTGTTGACTATCCCAAACGCTCAATGTTTGGTCTATGTACCAACATTTGGGTAGTTTAGGGGGTAAATGTAGGTAAATATATGTAAATATACCATACATTCAGTGTTTTGGTATCAAGCTCATTTTTTCGAATGCGATAGGTTTCGAATTTTTGATTATTTTCGACACATCCGACCCCAAACCCCAAAAATGCCTGATTCGAATTCAAGGATTTTTTCTACCTTACTCGCTTACTGCTGCTAACTTAACCCTTCCCTCGTCATCCCTCGTCCATGGAAACCACGCTAAAACCGCCATAGATTTCGGGGCCATACGTGTCCAACGAGGCGTCCGCGTCCAAACACCCGTTGACGAAAAAAGGGCTGCCGCATTGGGCCTTGGAGCTTGACACCTGAAAATGGGATTCACAGGTTTGTTAGCGGAATCTTTGTGCCACGTCGCAAGGAGATCAAGGAGTCAAATGCATCAATTAAGGACGTAGTTGATGGAACATAGCATCACCCAGACTATCGAAACTTAGTCTATTTAAGTTTATTATCACTAATCACTGGTGTACTTGGTGAAGATTCTTACTGCTTCGGTGCAGAAGCATCTTGTTGGTGAACAAACATATTGCAGAAATTGGTAGCAGCCGAGAATCATTGATGAGAAGCTTTCCATTGATCAAGATATTGAAAAAACAGCAAAGAACCAAACACCTCTACCCACCCACAAATTCTGGTAAAAAAATACAGTTGATGGTGGAAATCCTGCATCATTTGACATGATATGGATAGTCTACCATGACTTGTTTATCTATCTCAGGTGGTGCTGGATTTCTTCCATCAACAGTATTAGTATCACTATAGTACTGTATAAAGATCTCTGAAGTGTCCCTATTCAATCTTTATATAGTTTCAATGCTTCATATTGATGCTGACCCAGTTTTCGGTGATTTTTTGGCTGGTCTCGCGGGTTTTTTTCAGCTGCCACCCCAAAGGTGTGGGTCGCAAAAAAAAACGCCCAAAAGGGTGCAAGTGCGTGGTAAACGCACAGAAAGAGTCACTTGATGAAAAAGCAGATAGACAGAGGCATGAATAAGCAATAGTATCAGCAATGAAAGCACATAACATGCTAGATGGATACATACATCAGCGAGTGTATACATTGCATCATCGAACATGGTTTTCATTTGAGAAGCATAAAAGGAACAACACTCAGAGAGATTACACACGTAGCAATAGCCTATCGTAGCCTATGTTTACAACATCATAGAACATTAGAATAGAACCAACCTCAAAGCAACAGGAACAGATTCGATTTGTTTGTTCCAAGCCAGCCGGAAGACATACTTTTTGACAACGTTAGAACCAACAAGTATCAACCAAGAGCACGAAAACGCTCGTCCCTTCATCGCTTGAACGGAGTCGTCCCAGAAATGGGTGACTCGTCCTGTTGGTCTGTTGGCGGATCGGTGGATGGGTGGACATTGGAAAACGATGTCTTATTTTGGTACCCATAGCATCCATGTATGGTGTATTTACATGTATTTACCTACATTTGGTTGATGTTTATGGTACATGTGGGTAAATATTCCATACATGGATGCTATGGGATATACATAGTTTTGGTGCCTATAGTTTTCAGTTGTTCGAAATTATGTGATGCGTTTTTTTGCTCTCCTTTTGAGAGCTCTTCATGGGCAATTTCTAAAGTTTCAATCAACGGTCCGACGGTGTTCCTGAAATGGTTGTTGGAGTATGGGTCAGACACTTGTTTTTTTCCAAGTCAGAATTGGTGCCGACATCAAGCAATGATTTTGAGACAGGCACGTGCAGTTGAATATGTTTAAAATTGTTGCGACCTAATAGGAATATGTATATCATGTGTATCCCAAACGCCTAGGCCCAAGGTATGTTCTATTTACAACATTTAGGTATAGTTCAGGGGGTAAATGTATAGGTAAATACTGCAGACATGGAGTGTTTGGTCACGTGCAATTTAGTATACTCCCATTTTTCCAAGACAGTTACAACACACCCCTGGAGCACACCCCAGGCAATCCCACTACCCAACTATGAAAGGATTCCCTTTACAGCCTGTTGGGACAGGTTAAGGGGTGTGTTCCAAAGGTGTGTTGAAACAAGCTTAGAATGTTGATGTCTTTTTCAGACCATATTCTCCATCGTCAATTTGCCCAAGTTTATGGATGGTCAATCCCCGACCTGTTTTCAGGTGCTACTGTTGATGGGTTCAGAAATCCCATTCCCAACCACCGGTTGGATGGTGCTAAAACCATGTAAATAACGGGATAAACTACCAACCTCAACTGGTGTAGGATTTTTTTCACCGGCAGTATGTTAGTTTTTTGGGAGTAATTCATGTTTGGGACTTTCCCTAAGCATCCATATATGTCCTAAGAAAGGGAGTTTCCCTATGTTGACCAATCTGGGGATGGGATTTTTCGACCATCACTCCTACGAATTTTCAGGAGGGGTCTGGATTCTTCGGGTTTTTGTATGACCCTAAGACTCCTGACCCCTCCTATGGAAACACCAGACCCTCCTAATGACACCCCCCATGACATCCCATGGAGCCTTAGGGAACTTTTTTTCATCACATCGTGGCGTATCCCACCGCCCTCCCTTGATCTTGCCACGTCGAAAGGTAACTTCTCATCAGCAGAAGTGAAACAGGAGATCTGAGACCTGTTTGGGCGGATCATATAGACATATGGGTGTTTCCAAAAATAGGGGGGTATCCCAAAATGGATGGTTTATAATGGAAAACCCTATTGAAATGGATGATTTGGGGGAACCACCATTTAAGGAAACCCCCATATATAGATTAGGTTGTGGTTTCAGACATTTTTTGTTTCCACCCTTATTTGCGGAAGATTGCCATTTTGACTAATATTTGTCAGATGGGTTGAAACTACCAACCAGATATAGATGTGAGATGATTTGAGAAAGACGTGACGTAAAAAAAAACAACTAATTGAATAAAAGTAGGAATGGATTTCTTGCTGAAAAATGGGCTTTGTTTCAAGAATTTTCGGGTTGGTAAAATCTTATCAATATAGATCACAAAGAAACCTGCTTTGGCTTTGATATCTTTGTCTTCTCGTTGAGAACAACGCCGTTGTGTCACTGAGTTGAGGCTATATTGATGCTATGAAGGTCAAGGGGTGTTATCATGAAATCTCTCCTGCTAGCATTAGGTATGTCAGTTTCAAATGAGAGGCAGCATCGGTCCTCCGTAGATGCTGGAGCTCTTCGTAAGAACGATAATGATGATATATATATATATAGAGAGAGAGAGAGAGCCAATTTCCATGTTCTGTTGGCATTTTCACATGAATAGTGTCTAATATGGTTATATAGTTTAAGTTCCACACTACGTTCAATCCACTCACATTATCATGAATAGGTAGATTCACCATTTAGAATCTAGAATGCTAAAAAAGCACAAACAACCATCATGTCGTCTATCAGATCTACCAGATGTTTGGCACTTGCTCCATTTTTTTCTTTGCGTGTTCTATTTCTTCAAGCGGTTTGCGTTGGTGGTTTGGATTCCTCGGATAAAAGGATTGTTGCATAGGGATGCCCCGATTCGAATCCCACAGCACCCATCCAAACCACCAATCTGCAATACGAGTTGTTGGGCCCCTATAAAATGGCCAAAAATAGATTGGGTAGCTGTTATCAAAAATCCCTATTTATCGCAGTTAAACAGCCCCATTTCTGAGCAGTACAGTGGCCCACCTACCATTATAGTTTCTCCGGACCTTGGGCAGCACCCGGACTCGCCTTCCCACAGTAAACTGCTGAACCGATCGCAGGATGACCCCAATTCTTTGGGCGATTTCGGTAGGGTTTACATCTTAGGTCGCAAGCTGAGTTGGGGAGTTTCCATGACTTGGTGGTTTGAGGGCGTAGGGTCGGAAAAGCACTGGAACTTTCGGAGAAAAGATGTTCATGAGTTCCGTGATGTGTTGCTAGCATGATTGTATAATTAAAACGCAATACAACACATGTATCTTGTATCTTCTTATTAAAGCTAGGCCTTAAATCTAAAACTCATAGTTTATGCTTTGGAAGATTCAAGAGTTGTTCCAAGTAGTGGGCTGATTCCTAGATATATTACCAGTAGTGCCCGGACAAGCCGGGGGCGGAAGTTTCAAAGAAAAAAACTATAAGTCAAAGAAAGTATTTGCCTATAGAATGCGCGCAAGGCGACCGACCAGCGCGATGCCCAAACCATTTCTTTGCTGTGAACGAGCCTTCTGCTGTTCCATGGTGGTGATGTGACCTGTTTTGATTTCACAAAGTTGCTTGCGGCGTGAGATGAAGTAATGTGCTTGGTTGTGAGGTGACATGGGGTGAGCTACTGTGGTTAGTTGCGACGTGGCATGTCATGTCATGTCACTTGATGTGCTGGTCATGTCATTTGATGCGATGTGATTGCTTGTGTTGTGTCATGTCACGTGATGCAATGCGATGTCATGTGATGTGCGCTCATGTGAAGAGCTGTCATCTGTTGTGCCCTGCAATGGGATGGAATGTTATGAGGTTAAACCGCCATTATTCTCTAAACAACTACTCTGTACTACAAAGTACTACTCCAGTACTACTCCAACACTACTCTGTACTTCAAAGTACTACTCCACTACTACTCCAACACTTCTCTGTACTACAAAGTACTAGTCCAGTACTACTGTGTACNTCCGTACTCAAAGTACTACTCCAGTACTACTCTGTACTACTCCAGTACTACTCTGTACTACAAAGAACTATTCCAGTACTACAAAGTACTCCAGTACTAGTCTGTACTACAAAGTGCCATTTCCAGTACTACTCTGTACTACTCCAGTACTACTCCGTACTACAAAGTACCACTCCAGTACTACTCTGTACTACTCCAGTACTACTCTGTACTACAAAGAATTAGTCCAGTACTACAAAGTACTACTCCAGTACTAGTCTGTCCTACAAAGTGCTATTTCCAGTACTACTCTGTACTACTCCAGTACTACTCTGTACTACAAAGAACTACTCCAATACTACAAAGTACTACTCCAGTAGTACTCTGTACTACAAAGTGCTACTCCAGTACTACTCTGTACTACAAAGTACTACTCCAGTACTACTCTGTACTACAAAGTACTACTCCAGTACTACTCCGTACTACAAAGTATTACTCTGTACTACAAAGTGCTACTCCAGTACTACTCTGTACTACAAAGTACTACTCCAGTACTACTCCGCACTACAAAGTACTACTCCAGTACTACTCTGTACTACAAAGTACTACTCCAGTACTACTCTGTACTACAAAGTACTACTCCGGTACTACTTTGAAACGTCATTTACAATGCGCGTAGCAAAAAGAGTCACCCTCCAACTTCACCAAATACTGCACCTGCCACGCAAATTGAATCTCATGATTGATCCGCCTCACATATGGTCACCTTCCAACTTCACCAAATACTGCGCCTGCCACCCAAAATAACTGTCATCAGTGATCCGTGTCACATATGAAACGTCATTTCCAATGGGCAGAGCAGCAAGAGTCCCCCTGCTACTTCACCAAATACTGCGCCTGCCACGCAAAATGAATGTCATGATTGATCCTGCTCACGTATGAAACGTCATTTACAATGCGCGGAGCAACAGGCATCACCCTCCAACCTCACCAAATACTGTGCCTGCCACGCAAAATTGCACTCCCAAATCTTAGAGAAATTTACTGAAAACAGCTGAAGTGGCATTTCCAATGCGCGACCGATCCGACCATGATCCGAGACCGTTCCGAGACCGTTCCGACCCAGAAAACGCAAGCCGCCAAGGGTACTTTTCGCGCTCGCCAGGAGCAGATTCTATTGAAAATTACAACATTTCCCGCTCCGGCTATCATTCCAAATTTCACCAAATTTTCCGCCTGCCACAAAGAGTGACACGTGAACTTCACCAAATGCTGCACCTGCCACAAAAAGTGACCCATGAACTCCACCAAATGCTGCGCCTGCCACGAAAAGTTACACATGAACTTCACCAAATGCTGCGCCTGCCACGAAAAGTGACACGAAGTGACACATGACTAGTACTACAACTACTACTACTACTACTACTACTACTATTACTACTAGGACTACTACTACTTGGACTACTACTTCTACTACTTCTACTGCTAGGACTACTACTACTAGGACTACTACTACTACTACTACTACTACTACTACTAGGACTACCACTACTAGGACTACCACTACTGGGACTACCACTACTAGGACCACTACTACTACTACTACTGGGACTACTACTACTAGGACTACTACTACTAGGACTACTACTACTACTAGGACTACTACTTCTACTACTTCTACTGCTAGGACTACTACTACTAGGACTACTACTACTACTACTACTACTACTACTACTACTACTACTAGGACTACTACTGCTAGGACTACTATTCCTGTCAGGCTACCCAAAAGTTCGTATATCGGAAGTTTGCCACTAAACTTCCTTTGACAAGGCACATTAGGTGACCCTACTTGTAAAGCAGTATATATTGTTTGTTGAAACAAAAATGCCTGTTTTGAAACCTCCCAATTTAAGGTATGTCTTTACATTCAACCCTGAATTTGCACTTCTCATGACAAGCAATAAGCAATGTTGAGAAATCAGCCAATCCTAACCACCTATTGGGTGAGGGTTCACCAATGTCAGGGAGATGGTTTCTTTCATGGGATTTCGCCAATGATTTGTTTGATGGATTTGCTTCGGCAAGTCCAGATGATGATTGAGTTCCCTTCTCAACATTTCTCCACCAGTTTAGGGCTCACTAAATTTTGGTTTAAAACATTGCAGGTTGTTTCAATGCGGCGCCCCAGCGCCGATTTCACAATATCCACAAAAACGTTTGCACGAAGCACACAAAAAATACAGTAACATGTAAATCCTTTATTATATTATATATATATATATTTTTTATATATATTCCTATAGCTGCAGTTTCCTTAGCTCCTTTGCTCCTTTCAAAGATAATTTGTTTTCCCATAAGACATCCCCCCCTTCATCAACACAACTGACTCAAATCACCTCAAGTCGATCGAAAGAAATCCCCAATCAGGAAAGCAAATTGGCAAAGGATCCCAGGCTAATGTTGCGGAAGCCGTGCTGTTTTGGTCGTGATGGCAGTAACAGGGATTCTGTTTTTCCAGTGGATGATTTGTTGGATGATTTCCGCAACAGCCCTAAGTTGGGTCTTGATGATGAAGTTACGATGATGATGATGATGATGATGATGGTGATACAACTACATTGACTGCAGAGTCCATATTTAGAGAAGACATCCTCAACATGACCACTTGATCGAAGCCCCAGGGCGTGGTGCATGTTTGTCACCACCGAGAGAGCGGAGCCTGCAAAGCAGTAAAGGCACCCCACCCACTGTTGCCGTTGCCCCCAATGGGGGATGTGATGATGTGAGTGAGAAACAAACAATTACATTTCAGCTCGTGGATTGAACCAACACATCATGTTGTATGAATTTGTTATATGTCATTCACTCAAAGTTGTAAATTCATGCTTCCATTTTTTTCTGATGAGTTTTTGTTCATGCATGCACCATTTTGCCCTTCTTCCAAACAAAAACATGTCCACTGCAGATGCTTGATCGGAGAAATAAGACGGCCTGGGCCACCTATAAACGAGAGGCCCACTGACGCAGGGAGAGGAAACCCTCCAAGGGTTGCATGAATTGGATGATTCGGTGGAGATTTTTTCACCACCAAAATCTTGGGGGTTCATAGATTAGAAAAAGGTCTTGGGTGAATGAAACCAGACAACTTCTCTACAGGCAGTAGTTCCATCATTTCTGGCGCTGGGATTGTCCCTTGTCGTCTCATTTTTAGCATGATGACCTCTGCCACTTTGTAAGAAATGGTGACCGAGGGAGTATAGCAGGCCACACCGTCCACAGCGTCCAGGTGGAATTGTCACAAGCTACAACTGGAAAGAACATCGCCAGTGTTTTGGAGGACACGGAAGCGTACTGACTGGTACCCCCCTTGAAGTTTAACAGTTCGCCCCTGAAAAATGATGGTTGGAAGATTACTCTCCTTTTGGGAAGTTCAAATTTCAGGGGCGAACTGTTAAACTTCAGGAGTGTATCTTTGTGTGTGTGTATGTTTACGGTTTGCCAAAATCATCCATTTCATCACAGCATTTTCAGGATTTATAGAATGACTCACTTAACAACAAAAATCAGACTGCTGCGCAGTGACTTGCTACATATAGCTTGCAATTTGCAACAGAAATTGTTTCTTCCTCAAAAAGAGTTAACTGGCTGTGCCCACAGAATCCATGTGACAATGTGACTGGTATATTTCCTTACATTTATCATAAACAAATCAGCTAAATGTAGGTAAATATTTACCATTCATGGATCCTAATGGGATGTGTTTCATCATCCTCCCAGTGCATCGGAACTCGTGGTGCTGTGAGGAATTCGTGGATGCTGAGCGGTGTTATGTCGTGATGGAAAAATTCGAGGCGATGTTGGGTAGCAGGGTTTTTGTTTGATCTTGCCATTGTTTGATTTACTGTAAGGTTAGTGACTTCACCTATCGATTTGGAAATTCCCAGGCTTTTTTTGGGAATCGAATGAAGAGAGATTATCTCGAGAGATGTGCCAAGAATAGGCTGAAGCACATGGCTGAATGAAACCAAGCACTTTGAACAGAGAGTAATGGTGATTCACCCCACGCTATGCCTGGCTGAACAGATAAGCAACATGGACTTCAACATATTGAAGCTATGGAGATGAGATTGATTAGAAACATAGAGAACTGACCATTGGAAGGGCCGAAAGACTTTGTCAAAGTCACCCAACACAGTGACACAGTTGAATGACTTCAAGTGCAGCATCTTACCTGACTTCACTGATTTTTGTTCACCCTCGTTTAGGGTGGTTTCGGATCAGGGGATCTTTGCGTTTTTTTGGAAAACGGGACCAAAACCGTTTCAGACAGCAACAATTCATAACAACGGTGTCAAATTTTAGTGGGGTCTGTTTTTGTTGGTAAATTTGGGTTGATTTCTTCTGGATGCCTTTTTGCAAAATGTTTGGAGGATTTGGAGATCCCATGGTAAACTTAACACAAACTACCTGGAAGATCTCCCATTTTGCATACTTACCAAGATAAAGTATGTTATATTATGTTTATTTGAATACTGGATACTACCCCGAAAACTAACAGTTCGCCTCTGAAAAATCAATGGTTGCTTTTTAGATGTATTTCGCTACTGAAATCGTCCCTGCCTTTAGGGGGCGAACTGTTAGCTTCCAGGGGTGTAGATTTCCTGATTAAATCAGACTTCCAATGAGCAATGAAAAAAGGGCTCCGTTTTGTTGTTTAGGCGATTTGTTGGGGATGAAATCCTACCCAGTATAATTTTGGGGATGAAATCCAGTGGCCGTTTTTTCGGGATCACGATTGATCACTTTTCAACAACGAGTATAATGGAAAGTAAGAAGGCAGGTGATTCAAGCCGTGACCTTTTTGATCCCCAAACGTTGGAGGTCACCAACAACCTTTGACTCAAAGGGTTCACGTGTTCACCATCCCAAAAAAGGTCACGGCTTGAGATCACCAGGGAAGGTTTTTTTTTTGTCGTGTGACAGGGCCACCTGCGGAAAGCTTTGAAGTGGGTTGCCAAGGAAACGGGCGATGAGGTGAGGGGACTCATTCCAGGTCACCCCAGGACCTGGTGCGGGTGAAAAAGGAATCCCCCAAGAATGCCCCAAAAACTCAGAGTTGGGAATTTCTTGGTAAATTTGGGAGGTATTTAAATAGCCATTTTTTCGTAAGATATATATGTCTTTTTTGTTGGCATTCTGAAGCCATGACTTGACTCGTCATTGACTTGTTGAATTTGAGGACGCGCTGTTGGTATACGATACGAACATTGGTGTTTTTTTGCGTTCAAGAAACGTTTGCACCCTATGAATCCAAAAAACGAAGTTGAAAACCTATGACGGCGAGAACGTTTGTGGAAAGCTACCCTCATAGTCGGTATACATCTTCGCTAACTGGAATCTAGGCTGATGTGTTTTCGTGGATCCAAGTGTCCAGACTTTCGGTGTTTTCTTCGACCAGACAGCCGGTTTGGATGCCTTTTCCTTGGGCAACGTCATCAAACAGGCAGGTGTTTTTTTGTTGGGGGGACAGCTATAGCCAGTCAACACACACAAGCAGGATTGAAGCAGATGTGGAATATGTGTGTTTCCAATAAAGTAGGGTGTAGTATGGTATACAGTAGTAATTATACGGATGTTTCCAAAAATAGTGATACCCCCAAATCATCAATTTTAATAGGGTTTTCCATTATAAACCATCCATTTTGGGGTACCCCTATTTTTGGAAACACCCATATAGTGGGTAGTGGGGCATGCAGCCAATGTGACAAAGACAACTCAAGAATTATATTTCATTGCAATTTGCGTTACTTCTTGTTTTGACTGTTGGTATCATTATGGGTTTCTTTTAGGCGCACCCCTGGTACAAATCCAAGTGTAAGTGAAAGCTTCCAATTTATGAATAATGATCGAACTTGATGAAGAGTTGATGGCCAGGAATAGCATTCACAAGTTCGAATGGCTATCAATGTCTAACTTTATTTCCTATATGGGGGTTTCCTAAAATGCTGGTACCCAACAATCACGGGGTTTCCTACTAAAAATGATAATTTTGGGATGTTTTGGGGGTACCACCATTTAACGAAACACCCATATACCCTTCATTGTTCAGGTGGTTATTAATCGCTTCTCCACAAAAAGGCCAAACTTTCAAGATCATCAAACTATTGCCATTCTGAGTAGCACTTGAGCCTTTCGCTTCAACATGTTGTTAAAATTCAGTGTGCGGTTGGGATTTGTATGTGACTTGTGACCTATGTATTAACATATGTGCTGTTTGGTTTAACGCGTGCAGTAAGATATTGATGTTAACCCAGGATTATACCATGATATCGATCATATTGATGACATTGATAGCTTGATTTCTTGATATTGATAATTGACAATCACGATCATGATATACCATCCATCCGTGGTTCAGATCCCGGTAGTTGCATAGAATTGTGATAGCCCATCCTCCAAGACTTTGGAGCCATGACATAATTGTAGTTTCTTCCTTCAAAATCTACGGATTTCACCAAGACCCATCATTTGGGGTGAATGGTTTTCATTGAAGAGGACTCCCAATGATTTATGGTTTAAACGAAATCATGCACCCAAGGTACCCTCCAGAAAACTAACATAACATGTTTAGTAGGAATATAAGATAACATATATAACAGAAAATCACCCGCGCTTAATAGGAGACAACATGACAGTGGGAAAATCATCATGTTTAACAAGAGATACAGTGACAATACATAATATCTAGTCTTTATTCATGGGATTCTTTTTTTCCAGCCAGTCATTCTTTTTTTTGTACCGGTGGGTGGTAAGGAATCCGTTTTTTTGGTTGGCCGAAATTTCGTGCCCTGCCTTGGAGACCGACCAGGTGATCAGCGCCATTCTACACATGCACACCTGCGGTGTCGTGCATCGGGATGTGAAGGTCTGAGGATGCAGATTGAGATGGCGGTTGGAAGTTGGAGGTCACTAAAAACCCCTGTTTTATGGTCACTTTTTCACCATCCCAAAAAAGGTCACAAAGAATTGCCAGGTTTATAATTACCCAAGGTACTAGTATAGAAAAGTGATGATAATAGTTTATGTTTTTTTTATCTCATATAATGTATGTCTGTATAATGATAGTGTATATTATATATATATATACACATGTGTATACAGCAGAAGGATGAAAGCAACAACTGGCTAACCCACCAATTTTTTGTGGACTAATTGAAGAAGGCAGATATCAGGAGGGTTGATTCAAGTTGACTTTCCAACAGTTTTGCCTCAATGAAGATTGGGATCTCCAAACCAAGACACATCGTGTTTTCGCCACGAGCAACCGGGTGACTTTCCACTGGTTGCATACATGCCAAGCAGTCGGGAAATCATAGAGACTTCTGGAATCCTAGCAGGGTTACCCTCCAGGGAACTGGGGGGGATCTTGAAATAAGCATGTTCACATTGGTGTTTGTTTGATGTTCCTGTCTACAGATGGTTGTTGTTCTTCAGCTGTTGTTGCTCTCTGCTTGAGAAACATGTTTTTTTTGGTTTTCGGGGGTGAATCCTTGCTGAATGACCCAAGCCTCCATCAAAAAAAATCTGGTAACTAGCTGGACCTTGGTGTTACACAACCCATAGGATCCATGTGACCGGTATTTACCTACATGTTCCATGGACATCAACCGTTCATGATGGTTCAGAAATCCTGCACCAGTAGCTAGTTGATCCCAGTATTTACTGGGTTGAAAACACCATCCAACCGGTGGTTCTTGTTGGATTTCTAAACCATCAACAGTACCATAACTAGATGGTGGCAACTCAAATATTTTTAATTTTCACCCCTACCGATCCCTTGAGTTTCATGATCCAATTTGACAAGCATCATATATTTTGAGATGAGTTGGTTAAAAACTCAACCACCATTTTCCATGTAAAGATTTGGAACCATCCAATTGAAACAACCATTTATATATTTTCATAAGTGCATGGATGACCATCAGGTTCAGGGGTCAGTTGTTTTGCCGGCAATTTGGCTTCCTCGATTTTTCCAACCATGAAACCACCCGTCATCCAGGCTCACAACCTCCTCATTGATCGATGTGACCTTAGAGATTCAAGGCATTGATGAGAGAAGAGATGGTGAGTCGGAGTCTCTTTTTTTTTTGGAGAATTCTATAACTGGATGAACATGTCGGATGTGTAGGTTTAGATAATAAGTTATAATGGAAGATGTTTATATATATTATAGTTCTGATAGTGATGATAATGTTTACCTATATATATACTTGATATTTATATATATATATATATATTACACTTGATTATTATCATGTTTCGCTCCAATTCACTCCTGGAACTTCACCATTCATACGTAATTTTTCAACGGCCGAACAACATGGAAACACACTTCACCGTCTTGCCGTTTGGCAGGTGTCGTGTTGTTTTGTCCGACTTTGGACTTGCCAGGTGCGTGGGATGGGCCTAAGTCAACCTGTTTGAAGTATATAGGCTTATAGCCTTATAGCTCCACTGATAGGGGATATCATAACCCCCAGTGAAACTAACAGTTCGCACCTGAAAACTTGATGGTTGGAAGTTGGAATGACTACTTTTTACTTTGGGGAAGAGCCATTTTCTCAGGTGGCGAACGGTAAAATTTCAGGGAGCGTACTCCCACTTATCCATTGATTTTGAGCCTTTTATAGGGGCCACATAACTCCACAAGGAGACGATCATAGGGTCCCATTGATGGGAGTTTGGATGTGTTTGGTAGATTTGGAACTGATACTACTGGAACTGAGGAAGCTCAACTTGTAAAAACTAGAATTATATAAATATATAGATTCGGCACATTTGTGAAAAAGCTTTTGATTTCAGGGACGTTTGGAAATGCCATTACTGTTACAACTACGACAAAACATTGCCCCAAGCCACATAAATCGACCGCCTTTCATTTATCCCTTGAAGGGGTGCAATGATTTGTTGCACATTTGAAGATCATTGGCCATGATGATACAATAATGATGTGAGTAGAACTTGTTTTTTTGCACACATAATACTTTTTATGAGTCAAACTACACTGAAACTGTGAGAATATTGTAAGGGACGATGGTGATAGTAGATGACGCTGCCAGGTTGCTTGTTTTAGCGCAATGGTGGAGGAGTGGTGAAGGTATGTAGAATGCATGATATGTTTTTCCCTTCCCCAACTAAGACAAACTTTCGAGGAAGACTCGTAAGCTGTTTTGTTTGTTAGCATTGATGGGTAGCGGTGCCATGTTGCTTTGAAGATATAAACTATATGCTTAAACTTACAGTACTAATATGATATTTGTACCTAAGCCGGATAAAGCTGGGCAATTGCGTAGCAAACATCCACTTGATTATCATGAGTGATTCAAACCATGGCACCATGCATGCACCAAGTGGCGCCCCTAAAGTGTGTGAGATTCACCTCTGAATTTGTGTCATTCTCTGTGAGACGTACAACTTGATGTTTCGTGTGTTCAAAGTGTTTTGTCTTGTTTGGTTCACTTCTTTTCTCCAACTGTTGGTTCCTACTGAAAAGGAATCCTAGGTGGTGGTTTGAAAAATATGTTACACACCTTGGGGAAATGATCCAAATGGATTGAATCTACTTGAATCTCGGATCATTTCGGTTTTGGCGCCCAAAAAACCATGCCGTGTTTTTCGGAACGGCACCCACGCTGTCGCGACCAGACGATTGGAGCCGGGACGTTTCCTTTGTGCTCAGGTCGGGAATGGGGAAGTTGGGAATTACCGACTCTTGAGCTGGATTCGATACTATACATAGGACGAGTTCCGGTATATTTACCTACAATGGAATGGTTGATTTTGTTGGGGGTGGCACATGGAAGGTAAATACGATGTTCGTCCCCATAAATCTTATTTACATGGGATGGAAGTTTCCAGTCCGGATGTTTTTTGGAAATAAATACCGATCTGTATAATGATGTTTCAGGCAGCCATGTGTGTTCCCGATGCTCCATGTAGGTAATATTTACCTACATTTGCCCCCAAAAGAGTGGCCATTTTTCACCTAAGGAACATAATCCATACATGGAGCGTTTGGGGTTGAGCGTTCTTTAGGTTTTTTGGAAAAGCAAACCACCGGCTGCTTGACAAATCAAAAAGACACCTGCAAAGACGATGGGGCTCTGGTGTTGGGAATACCTAGAGATGACACTGCCAGTTTGATGAAGTCAAGTTACCCAAAGTATCCGAAAACCCCTTTTCGTCACTGGCGTCATTTTGAGGACCCCAAAACACCCCTGCGTCATACAGGTTCATTCACCCTTCCATTAAGAGGGTCCCAGCTGATCCTTAGGGTAGATTGCAACTGAAAATGGTGATGTTTGAAGGGTTGGAGTTGGAAACTGCAGACACATGCAACCCCTCATGAAGGTCGGATTCTTGCGATTTGGCAGTCCCGAAAAAAAATTGAAGATATATGATTTTCAAAACATACCCTCCAGGGAGCTGTTACGAACAAAGGAGAACTCCAGACAGTTCAAATGGATTGCGACTTGACCAGGTTGGCACGCGGAAGTATTGGGCTCCTGAGTTGTACGAAAAAAAGTGATCCGGGAGATGGGGATCCTTGAAGACGATGTGATAGACAACGGGAGGTTGTGGTTGACAGGTGGCCGGGGGCCGTTGATTGTGCAAAAAGCTTTGATTCATCGTATCAATGTTTGTTTTTTTCAAATGAATTGAAACCATAAAACCTCAGCACATGAAATTCAAGTGACAGATCAAGGTTGATTCCAAAAAAGGAAGAATCATATTGTCATATCATACTATTTAGGTGGCCACTTATTTGTTTTTTCAACGACCTCCAAGTGGTCACGTTAGATGCCACCTTGGTAGCCAGCGAGGCAATC
The DNA here is from genome assembly GCA_000507305.1 of Breviolum minutum Mf 1.05b.01. Classification (NCBI taxonomy): domain Eukaryota; class Dinophyceae; order Suessiales; family Symbiodiniaceae; genus Breviolum; species Breviolum minutum. Next base: position 123,500 of record DF240053.1, on the reverse strand, counting down.
CTTTTACTGTCCAGGTACTGGCACGTGGTGGATGTTTTTGCCATCGGCGTTTGGAACTCCAAATTGGCCATGGGGATTTTTTTTTCGTCGTGTTTGACCAACAATAGCCCCCTGAAAACTAACATGACATTGTAAAATTACCAGTTTTCAATAGGAAATATATTATAGTACGTTACTACATCTTCAAATGGTGGATGTTTATATAGTCATGTTAGTTTTCGGGGATGGTAATTTGGTAGCTGTAGATGCTTTGATGATTTTTGGATGCATATGAAGTGAGATGAATTGGAAACACCACATAGTCATAATTCATGCAAAAGAGACATGTTCACTCCAGCTGTTTTAGAGTTGAAAAAAATTGACTTGACATTTTTACATCTCAAATGTCTCATGTTTCAAATGATTCCTTAAATACTCAGCCCGCGACTCCGAAAATGACATGTTATCTCCATGAACATCTCCCTTATTTGACAGCTTGACTAAAATCAACGTGAAACGTTGCCCTTAGACATCCAAACACCTCCTGAGAAGATATTTGGACCCCCCAAAACCTACCTAAAACAAGTTCTCAGGAGGTATTTGGATGGCTAGGGTTGGATCAAGAAAAAGTTGCCATGTTTCCAAGCTTTCAAATCAGGTGCTGATGTTTTTGGTATGGGGACTCAGCGATTGATGTTGAAACTTGGGCAAGATTTGCTGAATGGAAAGACTCGAGTCCCTTTAAAACGTTGTTTCGTGTTCGTGACCCGTTCTTTTTGCTTTTTAAGGAATGGGGCGTCAATTTGTCGGTGATTTTCATGATACGAGAAAGATACAAAAAGGGTAAAGTCAGAAAACTGTTTTGATTCCATTAAAAAAACACGTACAACAATAATCAATCATAGAAATCAACACCTTGGTTTTATTAATAGATGGCATGAGTAGAAAAGTGTATGTTTGAATGCAAATCAGGTACTGTACTGTATCAATCTAGATACCCATGGGCCCTGGTAACCACAGGATGGATGTTGATGCTGTGCTTGTTGCATTTTTTTCTCAGATTTTTTCATGACCAAAGATGTGAGTGGTGAGCTAGCCCAGAAAAAAACAGACTTGTGGCTTCAATGCTGGTTTGTACCACCTGTTGGATCCACTGCTTTGTATCAACCACCTGTCTTTTGTTGGGTGGGATCAGTGGTTGATATGCAAAAGTTTCTTCGATGGCTCGACCACCTGTAGGCTGCAAGCAACACCTATCCTTTTCAGGAGCTGGGTGCCAGGTGTTGAACAAGTGGTGGTAGGTGTTTCATTGTTTGGGAAATTTACTGATTTTTTGGGGGTGAAAATCATGATTAAATCCTTGAACGTGTTCTGGGGGTCAGATTCTTGGGGGTCAGATCAGCTGGTATGTCTTGAATAAAGATAGATTCTATCGATGGTTCTAGATTCTACCCTCCCAAAAACCAACATAATATCTGAAAAGATGCCATTCCAAAATTGGTAAGTAGTTTTCCAGCCATCAATTTTCAGGTGCTATGTTAGTTTCCTGGATTCTAGCTACGAATAGCTTTCTAGTTTGTGAATCTATGTTCGATACTGACTGTCATCCCTTGTTTGTTTGTGACAGGACCAACAACATCCAAAAGCGTATATGTCGAAAAATCATATCAAAACGGTTGGTTAGTCCAGTGATGAGGTCGTTCCGTTAGTATTTAAGGTGGCTTTTTTTGTGTTTCCACCACTTCGTGGCACTCCCACAACTTTTTCCATTCTGGAAAAACGACGTCATATGGATTCACTTGAGCATGCCTTTTGGACAGTAGGTTCACAATGGATCACAACTCCCATCAACTTCTCAAAAAAAGGTGAAAGGTTGAAAGTCCCGTTCCCTGACTTTCACCGTTCACCGGTGAGGATGAAGATCAAACGCGTAATCGAGATGTCTTCGAGCAGGATCTGGTGCGGAAACCACGGTGAACATTAGCGCCATCGGTTGTTGCCTTCAACAAATGCTGAGAAACAAACCCTGCCACCATATTGTTGGCTATTTTCAACCTGAAGGTCGACTTCTTTGACCATGTTGGAAGTCTTCATGTTTGTATGAATGTAATGTGACTCATTTTCATGTTTCATCTATCCCAGGAAATGAAGAGCATTTTTCAACAAGTTGTGACTTGAGATTTGGATGATCTAAGAGTTGGTGGAATTTTCCGGGACAGTTCGTCGGCATGTTTGCTTATGGCGATCTTGTGACTGTGGCCCAAGCTTTTCAAAACATGGCTGCAGGAGGACTTGAGAACAGCCAATGTAAAGGAAACAAAGAAAAGAAGCAAATTTGCTGATTATTCCTAAAACAGAAAAAATCTGGTACTTTTGTAGCATGTTTTTTTAAGCAAAGAGTTCTAGTTTGAGCAATTGCCATCAAAAGAGAGCGGGTTGGTGGCCAAGGATCTGATGCTTCAAAGAACACACGACATGTCGCATGGCAGAATCACTCCCCATAGCCGATAGCAGCAGAAAGAAACAAAACAACGATAAACTGTATAATGACTTCCAGCAAACATCACGTAGAATTCAATAAATGCAACAAATACGAATACCATAGAATTCAACAACATCAGATGTATAGAACAAATTGGATACGGTTTAATGAATGTGTACATTTAAGCTTGATACCATCCTGCATTTGGGGCTTAGATTTGTTCCCATGATGCAAAGCAAGAGTCTGGAGCTGAGATATGGGAAGAGAAGGGGTTTCGTGGATGGTGTTTGATATGGATTTTAGGTATGTCACGTATGGAATATTTACCTACATATCCTACATTTGGCCTAAATTTATGGTAAATGTATAGGTAAGTATACCACACATGGATCCTATGGGTCATGGTGTCTCTGTTATTTTTTTGGGGGGAGCCAAAACATATTGAGATCTTCATTGTTTCTCAAACAAGTGGATATGTATGGATATTCGTTGAACTGTATTGTTTGCTTTGGGAATTCAGTCCATCGGCAACTTTTGGATGGGGAACCTAAGTGAAAACCAGGTGGAATGAAACGATTGCGGTGGAAATCTAAGGATAGTCCTTTAACAAAAAAACGGTATAACATGTACATAGCCCAACAAAAATCAATGCCAATTGAGGATGAAATAAATTAAATCTCCGTTTTGGATAATATAACCGTATTTTTGGAGGGCTGAACCACTTGAGCTGTTCGTTTCTAAGGGGAGGTACACCGGCAAGTCCAAGGCTGTGGAGACTTGCGGAACGAGAGCTGCTCCAAGCAGGTTCTGGGGTGATTTTGAAATCCCAGTGCCGGATGGGTTGACAACGAAGAACAGCAGGTTTCCCAAAAAAACAGCAGAAACACAGGGTACTCGTAACACAGGGGATTATAGGGGGCAAGGTAACAACTTATAGACTGAAAAAGGTACAAGATCTCAAAAAACTCACTTAAATGTATGGGATAAAACAAATGTTCTGTCAATATACCTTGGGACCTAAACCCCTACAGGTAGGATGCCAGGATTGTAAATTGAAGGGTTTATAGTAGGGATTCCTGATTCTTCCAAAAATGGTTCATGTCATCATCGTTGACTGGACTCCAGGATAGATCAAATAAAAACATATCAATAGGTATGGAGCATTGTGGATGTGTAGAGGTATTTTGTTACTTGATGACAGGCCACTGCCACTAGACAACCTGGTGTATGGTATGATATGGTATGATGTGGTATGTAAGATAGATACTTTGCGTAGTAGCCCAAAGATTAAAGTGAAAAAATCAATCTTTCCACCATTCCAACAGATCCCCAGACCTTTACCTAACTGACTATCATTTTTGGGGGAATTCGGAATGCCCGGGGTATGCTGGGAAAGGCAATCCTGGTTTGTTTTCGCTGCCCGATATCCACTGTCAGGGTGCCTTGCCACCTTTGCGCAATGATAGGACGACGGGTGGGTCTTGCGAGAAGGTGGTTGTGATCGATGACCCGATGATGCAATGACTCCATGAAATACATATCAAGCAGTGAAGAAACTAAAGTATCAACAAATGAGATGGGAGACTGGAAAGATACCGTGGATGGCCGAAATCCTGCACCGGTTGATAGGTAGTTTATCCCATGATTTACAAGGTTTTATACATCCCATGTGGTGCAGGATTTCTTCCATCAACAGTATGAAAGGAAAAAAAATGGGCTTGCCACTTCCAGAGTCAATAAAAATCACCCACCGGGAGTCTGAAAGGCAATCCGGTAAGAAGCCAGGTGTGGCCCAAGAAACATATTATACCAATTGGAATCCTTTTGTGATGATAGGTTTGTCACCCCCCACAAAATCCCATGTTGATGGAGGTTCGATTCTTTTTTTTTGACAACTGAATTTTCACACATCGTAAATGGGATAAGATTGGATAAGTGTGTGACAGAGTGTGTTTCAGGAACTATATTAAACTTCAGGGGTGTACTGCCAGAAAGTTTACCCTCCAGGGAACTAATATATCCCACCTTGGGAATAGGAAAATCATCTTCAAAATGCCATTTTTGGGGATATGTTAGTTCCCTGGAGGGTATTTCCAGACCAGTCCGGGGGGTTTTTTACACTGTTGCCATGGTCCAGGAAACAGAAGCCAAAGCCTTTGCTGCCGGTGATGAGAAGCACCAAGGCCCCAACAAAAAAACGGGTGGACTCGGGTGGGTGTTTCCTTAAATGGTGGTACCCCCAAAACACACCAAAATGATCATTTTTAGTAGGAAAACCCATGGTTGTTGGGTAGCACCATTTTAGGAAACCCCCAGGTGGAAATTGCCATGCTATACCCTAAAGATCCCTGTATTACATCCTAGGGAAGGGAATGGCTCATTTCCCCCTACAATCCAACTCTGGGCATTGGATCGAGGAGTCATCAATCCCACATGATCGGGAGGGGTTTGGGAATCTTAGGGATACTGTTGGGGAATGAGATGGAAAGATATAGATGTTTCCGAAAATAGTGGTACCCCCAAATCATCCATTTTAATAGGGTTTTCCATTATAAACCATCCATTTTGGGGTACCCCTATTTTTGGAAACACCCATATCAACAATACTTCACACGTTTCGCCTAGTTGAAATATTGCTTCATGTTCATTCAGTTGTTTAGTAACATTTTGGAGGATGTTCCTGGCGTTGGGTACTATAGTTGAGACTGTTTTTTTTTCCAGGGACTAAGATTGATATCATTTCTTGGAATCATTTTAATGATCCAAGTGATTGCATCATTGATTGATTTTTTCATCAGAAAGGACACTTGTTGGGATTTGATTCTATTTGATGGATCACAATATTATCAGGAAGGAAGGTCAGGTTTGCTTGATCATCATATCATCATATGAGCCTTCTCTCTCTCTCTCTATACTTTATGTTTTAAACAAAAATCAAAACACATCTTATGAAACATACTTCTGCCCCTAGTCTTCCGTAACATCACTCGATGCGGTCATTTTTATCGCTGTTTTTTTTTCCTGAAAAGCTCCCAACTTTTTCACGTTCAAGGCCTATGTGACCCAACGTCAGCTGTCTCCAGATTTGCGTGACTTCTTTGTCCGGGCTGCCCGGTGCATGGCACGTTAAGTCTTTCAACTTGTTCAATCTAGGCAAGTTTCAACTTAACTTAGTCCCCAAATGCATCCAAATACTTCCTCACCCAATTGCACAAATCTTTGGTTGAGTTGCTTTCCATATTCTATATCCTATAGACTAATATAATATATACTATGGGGAGATTATCAGAGTCCGAGTCCCCCCAAAGATATATACTACTCTTCCCATCACCTTCCAAAAAAGCACCCTTTTTTTCCCGAGGCCATTGCCTGCAGGTGCTGAAATCTCCTCAGCGATGTTGGGTAGAACGGGCTGGTAGAACGACCTACTGGAGGTCAATAACTGGTTGGTGGTTGGTACCCAACAACCATTGGTTTTCCAACTAAAAATGATCATTTTGGGGTGTGAAATGGGGGGTATCACCATGTAAGGAAACACCAATACATATATATATATATAAGTGGTTGGTTGGGTAATTGGCTCGCCATGCTCACCTGGATTCTTGTAGGTTAGGTGGTGGAACTTCAATGTATTTGTTTTATTTTCACCCCTACCGATCCCTGGGAAGATGATCCAATTTGACGTTTGCATATTTTTTTCAGATGGGTTGGTTCAACCACGAGCTAGAGGTCAATAATCACATACAAGTTACCAAATGATGAAAGACAAGTTCAATTGGACAATAAGTACTTTTGGATGAACCAGTTGTCTAAGAGAACTTAGATAAATCATGTTTGATGGATGTGCTCGGTGTATGTGACATACCTACAATGATTGTTTTTTTGGAGAGGAGCTCAGCTGTAAGTGGTTTCCATCACCAGATGGTGCTTGTTTGGAGAAGATATTATTCGACATGCTTCAACTTTTCAGAGATTCTACTTGAAGACAAAGACCTCTTCGGGGGCAAACAACTATCACAACCTCAACTAACCTCGCTTCACAAGAAGTTAGATCGTCTACCGCCTGCCGTTGAATGCTCGATTGATCCTGCGAGGCGGAACAATCCACATGATACCTCTATTCATTTGGAGGTCGTTGTTTTTTTGGAGAGAAGGCATGGGTGGTGTGTGTGAAGATGTGTGTTGAATTCAATATATTTATCCCTTCTTTGGGTTTGCAATGACCGTACTGACCTGCAGAGGGTAGTTTGAACTGCAGAATTATAAGCAGTGATGTTTTTGTTTGCTCAAGTACCAGGAGCAAGGGAACATGTTTGGACCTCCACATTTTTTCGAGTTCAACCGTCGAATGTAAGAGTCAGTCTCAGGTCATTTGGATCCCCAACCCAGCAACCTCTGTGTATGATTTGATTGGAGCCACCTCAATAAGGTTGATTCATCCCACAAGATACATTGGAATATGCATGTTGACAAAGTATTTTTTGGGAGCTCGGAGTTCACCTTTTTTCTTTGGAGTTCTTTGTGGTTTGCGGTCAACCTGCATACCCGTTCTCCCAGAATCGTGGTTCAGTGGAAAATTACCCTCATTTCATTTCAAAGAAACTCATTTAGGAGATACATCCATTCTTCACTCAACCATGAGTGTGGGAGAAAGGGTAAAATAGAAGATGAAACACAAGATGCCAAAGGTGCTTGCATCATGTTTTTAAGATATCTCACCAGCAAAAACAATGAGGAAGTTCACAGTTTGGAGCTGTTTGTCGAAACCATCTTCCAGCTTATTCCTAATTGACCCTGTGATCCCCCAAATGGAGGTCATGGAAAGGTCTTGGATAAACAAGCAGCAAATGTATGTGTAATTTGGAGGGATTTCCCTTACTGTTGATGGTTCAGAAATCCTGCACCAATACGTTTTAAATATTTCATGCACCAATGAGGGCTTCTATGGGAATTTCCTGAACCCATCAACAACAGTAGTGCATGAATTGTTTTGGGGTTCCCTGGTGCCATACATTTGGTCAAATTATAGCGACCTCACACAACCTTCACCCCAAATGGTGGTTTAGTAAGGGAAATGGGACCCCTTATTTCAGGGAAACCTAGGTTGGTGAAATATTTTTCCATTTGGCTAGATACATTCCCACCAACCCTTGTTGTTGTTGGTGGAAGCATACATACGCAGCTCCTGAAAGGCCAGGATAGGCTTCCGAAGGCCGAAGAAGTATTTGCGTTTGAGACCTTTAGGCGTCCGGAGGGAGTGGTTAAACATGTTGTCCTCCAAGAATTATGGACTATGTTTTTTTGTTGCATTTAAAACCTGATTAATGATATTTGCACATTCAAACATATGGCATGTTTATTATGGAAAGTAATATATGTTTTATGTATATATACATATATATTTATACTTGAATGATTTACAATAGTTTAACCACTGATAACGAGACAATACAATGCACTTCGCCTGGACTTTTGCCACTTAACCTTCAGACAGGGTCCCGTTCCCTCTAGTGCAGTCTGGGACCTGGTGAGTCTTTGGTGGCGATCAGGGCTATGATATCCGCTAACAGATTTGTGATGTATATATATTATATATATATATATTTACATATTTTTAACTGATATAAGATCTACAATAGTAAAATAGTATTGAATCTACATGTAAATATATGAATGGCCTATGTTAGAGTACATGGTGTATTTTCAACTGTGGGAAACTTTATTACTATGTATATTTCTGGCTGGTTCAAGATGGCTTCACTTCTTGCCATCATGGCATTACCACCTCACGACAAGCAGCTACAGGCAGCAGTGAGGGACGCCCCGTGGACGTGGCCAGCGGGTATTTGGTTGTTTGGTGCTGGTGCTGGTTGTTGAAATAATCTGTATGAAGGGGTCGTTTTGATGATGAGGGGCAGCTGACATGTATGCACATTACACAATATATAATTGTAGAGAGGAATATACTCCAGGTGAGAGATAGATTGTGGCCCTGCTTTCTGTTGATGATAGAAAGTTTCTCGAAATGCATCACCATCACATTTCAAGGCCATATGACTGTGACTAGCACAATTCAGTTGATATTTTCAGAATAAGCTGGGAGGGCCTCCCAGTTGTGAACCGGACATATTTCCACACACGCAGACTACTGTTAGTAAATATGAGTATATCACTGAATGGTAAATTGTTTCAAGTGATTACGGTACTTTTCAGAGTAACCATATTTGTGATATACTTTTTGATTTCAAAACACAGTTGGTTTTTAAAGACTTCCATGAAATCCTACATTTGGTATAAGTGAATTTGTTTTTTTTAATTCAGGGGATGCTGGCAGTTGGATGTACCCCTACCAACGTACCTCTATGGGAAATCCTCCCAAAGAAAGCCCTATATACTAGATTTAATTCTAGTACACTCTTCCGAATCCTAAAATCCAATTGCATTGGGTAGATTGCTTCTAGCAATTTCGAAAATTCAATTTACTGCCCCCTAAAGCACCAATTAGTGTACAGGTATCAGATGTCTTCAGAACATGATTCTACAGTATTCGATAATGAACTGCCAACCACCCGACATCCGGCAAATATATTCTCACAAGCTGTTTGGGGTCTATGTTGGGGGTCCTTTCATACCTCCTCAAAAGTTTCCTGAGTGATTGTGGATTTTTAAAGAAGAAAACTAGTTTCATCATGTTTTGCTTGTGTTATGTCCAGCTAGGCTCCAGGATAGTTTCTTGACGACTTTCTCAGGACAAATCAGCTGCTGAGAGAAAACTCCGCATGAGCAAGCCTTGCCGTAAGGGCAGAACGTTGGTGCCACTCTTCATGTGGTAGCTACGCTGTTCGCTCCATGAACCTTGCGATGAGCCCGATGGACTCTGATCTTTTGCAGCCTCATGGAGGCCAATTGGTGATGACAACCCAAGTCACTCTCCAGATTCTTGGCTTGCATGAAGGTGGCCCAGCCCTTCAGAACAGGTTAAGAGGGAGAAGCATCGGCATCATTTCAGGAGGACTCCTCGACCAGGTGTTGCGAAACAAGCGGCAACAGTTCTTTCCCGACTTGTGATGGTCATGAAGAACAACTGTGGAGATTCAGATCTGCTGAAAAGGATTGCAAGCTTTTGCCAGATGCGAGAAAATTGGCAGATGGATGGTCGGGCCTTCTTCCAGGGTTAGGTTTGAATCCGCAACAAATTCAGAATGAAGTAGCAGTACAAAGAGCAGCACATAATCAATCACAGGCTGCTCTGCCTGCAGGTGATGAAAATCACGTACTTCCCCGGTGCACAGATGAGATGGAGGAAGCTGTGCTCGTCGAGTCTACTAAGCTTCAGAGCTGAATCTTTTCCCACTGTTTCCAAGTCTCTTGGCATTGATCTTGATCTTCATGGCTGATCATCTGACAGGGCTGCATGGGAGAACTGAAAGATACATTCATTGACATGCTCTGTCTGTACAGCGGCAGGGCACTTTGAGACATCGATTCAAGCAAGGAAGATCTCCTGCATGCAGGATTGATGCAAGGAAACAATAGGAAGAGACTTTTCAGTGTTGGTTTTTTCCTGAAGAGACACCGTAGGCGAGCATTTTGCTCAGGTATCACGTCGTCAGCATTGCCATTTTACATCAATTTTTGTTTTATTTCAAAAGATAGTATTTTAATGTTTTTTGTTCGCAGGTTATCCGTAGTGACTTTCTTCACAGGTTCTCAGTAGTAAAAGAGTTTGATGATGTGATATTTGGCTTGCGGAATGTGTGGCTATGAGTAGCTGCACCGGCCGGAAGGAACCAATCTCATGCAATCTCCAAACATCCTCTTTAATAGTTTCGAAGTTCAGTGTTCAAATTTCGTCGTTTTTTACAACTGGTATTCGTTGGTGCGGCTTTTTGTCGCCGTGTGATTGATCACATTGCCAGTGCATTTTGACGATTTTTGTTTGATTAGCCAGTGATTTCGCGCCTTTTAGTTTCACGTTGCGATTCGCGATGGTGTATGCTGGCAAACGGGGGCCGGCAAAATTGATTTCAGCAAAGACTGCTGATGTATCCAAGCAACCGCACCAACCTGAAGGACGTATCTTTTAGAGGATTAGGATGTCAGAACTGACCGGTGCAGAAGGGAACCTTGACATGTTTTGAAAATGTAGAAGGAAATTACCAAAAAAAAATGTGCTCAAATTTGAACAGAAACAGGTTTGCAGCTGATGCCAAGGTCGAGGTTGACGCTAAAGCTGAGGCTCAGGCCATCCCTGAGGCGGAAACCAAGGCTGAGGCAGAGGCCTATATTAAGATGTAGACAGTTTTGAGGTAGAGACCAAGACTTCACCCATTTTGGGGAGTTGAGATTTGAATTGCATCATATTCGGACCATGCACTCTAACAAACGGGTAGACCCCATTGCCCCTTGATTAATAGGATTCCTCACCTATACCTCCCCCCCACATGGTCACGCTGCCAGGCGCCATGGATGCGATCGGCGTTTGCTGGTGGGGATTCTCAACCAGCCATGACCAAGTAGTAACCAAGTTGTGGAACCGCAACTTATAGCGACCTCAGTCGAGGTCACCCTACATGGTGAAAAGTAAGGGAATCCTTCAAAAATGCCTTTAATTCAGGTTTCGGAATTTGCCCAGATATTTATTTTATAATGAATCAAACCCATATAGGATTCCCATGTGACGAACATTTTTTTTGCCTATTACTTTAACGTAAAAAGAACGATTCATGTGTTCGATTTCCCATTGGATCCATGGGACGACGCTATATTTTACCTACATGACTTGTTAATATTTGTATAGGTACTGTAAAGATACCAGTTCCATGGGAACCCTTTGGGAAATACAACAAATTTACTGATCCAACAAATCATGTTTTTTGTACAACTTTTGGAACTTGTTTTTTTTTCAAATCATGGAAGGTTGTGAAACTTGCCATGTGTTGAAAACCTCATGGACTTTTGTTGTTTGAAGAAAAGGTTGTGTACCTGGCAATTCAGCTGGTGTTTTTTTTGGGATGGTGAAAACGTGACCCGAAATCAAAGGTTGTTGGTGACCTCCAACTGGGGGATAGAAAGTGTCACTTTCCCATAGGATCCATGTATGGTTTATATACATATATACACTTATTTTAAAAATCAACATATTCATGTACGTAAATATACCGTTCGTCCCATGGAAATCCTGTGGGTTTGAATCACCTGGTATTTGTGGTTTTGGTACGATACGAGTGGAACTTCCATTCCGTCAGCTCTCCCCCTTTGGGGAGCTGGATTGATTTCAATTTTTTTCGCATCCCACGGACCGGGCATAGCTAGCTATGTTGGACCCAAATGGGCATCGGTTTGGACCCTTTGTAGGACAGGGTTCACATTGTCAATAGCATGTTTTTTGTTAATGTGATATCATTTGATTTGAAAAAAAAAACAGATGGAAACAACGAAATGTTAGTGGTACCAAATGATTATTTTCAGTGTTTTTGTTGATGGTGATTTAAAAGGCAAACCTTAAGTTCATGATTTCAATATCAACATGTTATGTTGCCATATTAGTTATTTTTATGTAGAATTCTAGAGAAATTTGATTTGACAACAATAACATCGTTAACGCATTCCATGTTTTGGTTTCAACTTGAAAACCGTCATTTTCATAAACTAAATACTCATGCACAGCAGATATTTGATGTTATTGATTACGAACATATGAAGTTATCAACAAATTGAAAAAAAACAAATTCAAAACTATCAACATTAAGAGGATACGAACAAAGTAAATTTTTGTAAATAAAAGTAAAGAAGAATTCAATCCCAGAGGATCCATGTGACTGGTATATTTACTGCACCTACTAATTTTTCCATAAAATTAAGCAAGGACTGTAGGTAAATATGCCATTTTTCCAGATCATTTGCAAAAATGGAAGTTGAAAAATGTCAACTTCCATTTCCAAAACTCAGTTTTCCCAAGGTGGAAAAGGCACAATCGGTGTGAGTTCAACTCCAGACTTGAGACATGTGCAGGTTTCGAAAACGGTGGGATGGTCGGGTGGGATGGGTTTCTTCAAAAGGCGATTTGAATTTATGTCACCCTAGGAATCATTGGACCCTCCAATGGAAGGGTGAATGAACCTGTATGAAGCAGGGGTGTATAGGTCTTCAAAATAGCCAGTTTTGCGGGTTTCAATGCACAAATTGAATAACAGCAAACAAAAATAAGTTGTTGGGAGGCCACGGAAGAAAAAACAACAAAACATTTGCTTCATGATATTTAAACAACGTGGCCCTGGGTATCCTGACCTTGGGTGAATCATTGGATTCAGAAGTCCAGCACTCGTAGAAGTAGTTAGATATCAAAAACTATCATCATTTTGCAGTCCAGCTCTCGTTTCTTGCCTATTATCATTTGGTATCTTTACTGTATTGGTATTTTGGTTGAAAACATAAACAAGAAGCATCGGGGGTCGGTATCATGTAGCAGCTACTAGGAGGTGTTCTCTACTGCTAAAGAGTGGCTGAGGTAGTCACTGCCACTTACTAGCCTCGTTGATTCTTCTTCATTGGTTTTTCTAAGACCGTAGGTTCCAACTTACCATCCATCATGATGAGTGTAACACATGTATTGTTTTTGTGTTACCATGTGTAAAGGTATGTAAAGGTTGAATCCAAACACTACTCTCCTGGAAACAAAGATATCAGTTTCCCAAGACACTTTTGAGTCCATGATTTTCCTTTTTCCGGTTTTGGTGGGATATGTTACTTCGTGCACCCTGGTGGGTATTTCTGGCTAAGCACGTATAACTTGGATCTACTCCCTACCTAGGATGCCATCGTTGCAAATTCAGGTTCAGGTTGGGATTCCCTACTCCTTGCGGTGACGAGCCAGCATCCCGTGGGGCAGATCCAACCTATGACAACATATGGATCCCCTACTAAACATGTAATGTCATCCTGCTGGTGAAGAGCCAGCATCCTGGGGCCCGGGGAGGGGCAACCCATATATTACGTGTTCCACGGAAATCAACTCAATCTATATAGGCAGATATATATACTGTTCGTCCCTTAACTATACTATATAGAATGCCTTGGATTACCCCCCTTAACTATACTATAATGGCTTAGAAATTACCCCCCCACAACTAACCACATACGTACAACCAAGTCATGGGGGTGAGGTTCCACCCCCATCCTCCATCCATTCCTCCGCCAGGAGGATGATGGTCTTCCTGATGAAGCGCATGACCTCATGGTGGACCTGGAGGTGCCGAAGCGCAGCCCAACGACGACGAGTCAGTCGGTCAAACCTGTGGGACCCATTTTTGTATGGTAGATATATACGTTTTAAGTAGAGATTCATAGGGATCCACAAAAAAAATGGCCGGTCCAATCAGGGATACAGTGATTGGATTTCTTCAATATGCTCTCGTGAGAAATGTTGATAAACTTCGCGTGAGAGGTGGTTGTCCTTGACTTTGCGGTTGGTCTGGAAGGGGGAGGTTGAACATATATACTTCGCATATCTTCACATCAACATTGAATGTTTATATAGGGAATTTTAGGAGGCGACCCACCCTAAAAACGCGCCATTGGCACATCTGGAGGCTAGCCAGTATAAAAAATGCTGGTATGGATTTTCAAGATGGCATGCACACACTCTTGAATCTGAGATTCGCCGACGATATCCTTCTTTTTGCGACTTACATTAACATATATGTTCTTGATTTCATGGGGATATGGACTGTTTGTCATTGTTTGTCATTGTTTCTCACTGTTCATATAGTTTGTCATGGATTATCATCCCATAGAATCCATGCATGGTATATCTACCTACATTTACCATAAAAATCATATAACCAAATGTATGTAAATATACCAGTCCCATGAATGCTATGGGCATGGGTGTTTCGTTGTTTGGAAATTCCATTTCTTCGCGGTAAGCAGTGCATTTTTACGCAACAAGATGCCCCCCATGTTGTCGCGAAAAAAAACAAGCTGCCTTTGAAACAGTTGGGGGTTTCCTAAAATGATGGTACCCCCAAATCACCTATTTTAATAGGGTTTTCCATTATAAACCATCCATTTTGGGGTACCATTATTTTTGGAACCCCCCAGTTGTTTGCTGTGTTCCATTCTACCATGGTTCGTGTTTTTTAATATGTACGATGGTACGCTCCAACCTGGATGTGTTTTTTCAGGAGCACGAACGCGTCGCGGCCGATGCCATCGGAAAGGCCGAAAGCCCCAGGGGATTGTCGTTTCGTTATTTGATGGATTACTGAAATGAAGGTTGGTTCTGGATGTAAGAGATAGCCATAGATAGCCCAGTTTTCTTTTGAAGTCCAGGTACGTATGTAAGGGAAGTTTACTTTTAGGTGTCATGTAGTTTTTGAGACTGTTGTTTTTTTTAAGGGACGTGATATATGTAGTGAATGGTTTTCAGCCTTCCTTTTGGGATGCCCTTTTTCAAGCGGTTTGTCACTGCTCGGCAAGTATTGCCTCCATATTATTGAATCTTGCAGAAATAAATCAGCCCAAGCAATATGTTAATCTCATACCATCCACGTATGATATATCTACCCACATATGGTTGCTATAGGTATATATTCCAGACATGGATGCTATGTTAAGTATGTTAAGTGTTTGTTAAGTGTTAGTTGATACTCCCATATTGACCCATGGCCCCGGAGTAGCAACTTCAGGAGACGTTACGACTTATAAATGGATTTTTCCCGATGGGATACATGTAAAGAAAAAAACACCCAAAAAAAGCTTGAACTCAAGTTGCCAAGTACCCTCCTGGGAACTAACATTTCCCATCCTCAGGCACTTTTGAGTCGATGACTTTTCTTTTTCCATTTTGGTGGGATGTGTTAGTTGCCTAGCATATTGCCTTCCCTCCCATCAGAATCCTCCAGAAAAGGATATGGAAGTGGAACATGACCCTATTGCAAGAGAAACTATAGTCTTTAATGGTAGCCGTGTTCCACTGAAACATGATTCTTGGAGGCTCGAGGTACTAAAAAATCCGCAGGGTGTAGAATTTCCATAGTTCCATTCAGATGAGAGATGATTGGGAGATGGTTAAGTTTGACGAGTATATTTTTGAGATGGGTTGAAGCCACCAACTAGCAAACATATTCCAAGAATATCCATTGAAAGCACACACTTAGACAGACACTTGAATAGCAGACGTTTGCACATTTTGCACGCAAAAAATCCGAAAGCATTATATCCACCAACCAACAGCACCCATGGATGGTATCAATGGAAGACATCTAGAAGACATCAACAAAAAAAGTGAGGAAATTGGAACCTTGGAATCAGATTCGCATCGCCAACTTCTCTGAAGTTTTTTGTGGGATGCATTTTTCAGGTCTTCCGTGAGGCATATTTCTTCGAGGCAGCTTGGACCCAGCGGGTTTCTAACGGGAGGAATTTAAAAAGGGTGGCTTCCCCAAGGCCACCCTCTCCCCCAGGGGAAATTATATAACGCCTTACTAGGGGATTCTTAACCACCATCTCTTTAAAACTACAAGTGGGCCTTATTAAGACCTTGGTTTCAAGGAGGGGTTGGGGTGGCATTGATGGGGTCGGCTCCAAAGTTCCATGACAGCTGTGAATTGCTGGATCGCGTGGTTGCTGGTGTTGATGTTTTTTGTTTGACTGTTGCTATTAGGAAAGGGTCACCGTTTTGGCATTTGGGGGGTCTGTTTTTTTTTTTGACAAATCTTAGGGGTGGATAGGGATTCATTGAATCATATAGTTTTACAGGAATGTACTGTATTTTCCCTGGAACTCGGGAGGGGGACAGCAGATTGACAAAATTAACGGAAAAGTTGTGTTTGGAGGGTCCACTACCTTCGCTGGAATGTCGTTTTAATACGTGTCAAGTTCATGTTCTCGCAAGGTTTGTGGGGATACCTTAAACGGGTACCCATAGCATGCATATAAGGCAAGGTATATTTGCCTACATTTACCATGAAAATCAATCAAATGTATGTGATTACTGTAAATGTACCCTACATGTATGGTTTGGAGTAAGAGTTACAGGGGTTCCACCAATGATTGTTTGCTGTTTGCCGTTTGTTTGATTTACTAACAGATAACGATCTGGGCAACTGCCCGTTGGCAAAAAACACAGGTTTTGGCTTGGAATTGGGGGGATCCTTCCAAAATTATTACCCAGATATTTAAGCCGAAGTATCCCGACCCCTCCGAACTGGCTATTTGGAGGACCCAACCCCTGCTATACAGGTTCATTCACCCTTCCGTTAGATAGTTTAGTAGATGAATCCCCTTCCTTGTGGCTTGCTAAATCTCTTTGACTCAGCCATCACTACTTGAGTCTCAGAATATCTCAAGCAAAAAAGGAACAAACAAATTTGCATACTTACGGGTGCTGTATCCAAAAGAGCCATTGAAGGTAAACCTTCAAGTTTCAAAGATTCATGGCTTATTCAGAAAAAATTGCCAAAGGTATCCTGGAATCATCAATTAAGGGTTACTCTTTTTCGGGACCTATTTGTCTCGGCACCGCAGGCAGCCAATTGTTGAGTCGGAGAGCCGGCTGCTTGATGGAGATTTTGAAGCTTATTGGCTGGCCGACGTGAGATGACTGATATTGAAATGATATATTACCCTCCCTGAAACTAACAGCAAAAGCACCTGAAAATGGATGGTTGTAATACTGGTTTCCTTTTTTGGGCCCGGCCTATTTTCAGGGGCTATGTTAAACTTTGGGGAGTGTATGTGTGGGTTTCCGTACCCATGCCATCCATGGGACGAACGGTATATTTACCGATGAATTTTGATTGATTTTGTATGCTAAACTTGTAGGTAAATATACCCACAGGCGCCTTCGTTTGCCCCAGAGACACAATGCACTGAACCACAGCCCAACAGTACTCACTCATCGTTTAGGGTTCTACATTTTAGGGGCTGGTTTGGGGTTCAAATCATAGGGTGCACCTTCATACTGCACTCCACGTTTAGGCTTTTAAGACTTAGGGATTGGTTTGGGGTTTCATGCTTCTAGTGCACCCTTGAAGGCATACTAAAATCCACGTCTGGGGTTCTAAAGTTTAGGTGTTGGTTTGAGGTTTCATGCTTCTAGTGCACTTTTCAAGGAATATTACACTCCGGGGCAAACGAAGGAGCCTGGCCGTAAATATACCGTTCGTCCCATGGATGGTGTGGGATAGAAGTCGCCAACAAACAACGACGAAAAGAATTGCTCCCCCCCCAAAAAAAAAGCAACATGAATCCCCCAAAACCCGTTGCAAGTTGTTGTTGTTTTTTGGTTCGAAAGGCCAAGGTTGTGCTGTAAAATTCAACCCTAGGCATCAATCGTCATATTCTCAGCGCATGATTGGGGGTGTCCAATCACGTCCTCAGCATTGTAGTTGGATTCCATTACCATTTTCAGAAGGTGAGCCAGGATCCCTAGGGCAACTAAAAAATCGAATTATAACTTAGTTACTAGTTGTTTCCTGGCCCCTGGTTGGATGGTGAGCTGCTTGGAAAAAAACATTATGGACACCTCCACTTTGGAAGATGGTCTGGCTATATCCTTTCACATACCATCCATGGGACGAAGGGTATATTTACCTGAATCCTCCAAGGGTCTGAAATTTGAGCCCCTTCACCAACAAAAACCAGACCTGGGAGCTGAAATTTGATACCCAAACGGAGGGTCTAGGTACCTACTAATCTACCATAAAAAAAAATCAACCCTTCATGGATCGGTACATAGACCCGTTCGTCCCATGGATGGTTGGAGAGTCATCAACCTGTAGATAAGCGGCAAAAAACTGAAAGACACGTTGGACTCCGATGACTGAAATTTTACAAATCCAAACCCTCCCCTTTCTAATTGGGTGTTTCAGAAAATAGGGGTACCCCCAAATCATCCAGATGATAAGATTTTCCACTAAAAACCATCCATTTTGGGGTACCCCTATTTTTGGAACACCCAATTAGAAAGGGGAGTTTGAACAAGATTCCAAGTTGGTTTGATATGCTTCGTTATTTCTTTTTCTGCCCTGGCATAAGATATGACCCAAAAGGATCCATGTATGGTATATTTACCTACATGTGCCATAGAAAATAAACCAAATTTAGGTAAATATACACCATTAAAAGAACAACAAACATGTAGGTAAATACACGTACCAGTCCCATGGATCCTATATAGGTGATTGATTCTTGGTAACTTTTTTTTTGTGGAATCTGAACATTTCACATCTCACGTCTGCCGGGGGTCCATTGGAGTCTTCCTACTCCCCAATTCAATCTCCGCAGCCGGAGTCGTCGCTTCCCGGTTGATACGCCGGTTGATGAAGAATGATAGGAATGGATGGCCAGGAAATTTACGTTATATGCGCTTTGATTATGGTGGTTCGTAATTTTGTAAGCTTAGAATACTACAAGTTTTCTCTATCAATTTTGTATAGGTGGGACATGTTGTAAAGTGAACTTGACCTTCAACAGAAGTAGGACTCTCTTGTGAAGGAACCACATGTTTTCATGGACATTTCAAATTTTGCCACCTACATCTTCAATCGCAAGATTGATGGTGAATCCAACTCACTGACGATTAGTCCAAGTTGATCCATGCTATTTTTGATCTTCATCACCGAAAAATCACGTGCCTGCGTTGTGCTGGGCACCGGCAAAGTTTAAAAAGGTGTCACTGCAGTTTGAGATCTTTTCTTGGAACATGTTGACAACACAAAATATTTGATCTATATTCAGATTTCCTCGTATATCTTTTTAAATATCTTCAAACGTGTGTTAGTGTTTGTTCATACTTCTTTTAGCACTTGTGAGATAATCATGGTGATGGTAACAAAAAAAGCCCAGCGCAATTGGCAGTGCATGTTCAGCTCCTTGGAATCAAGAAGCTGTCTGTAGCAGTGGCGTGTCGCCGGTAAGTCATTGTTGACGTGAAACGCCAACGATGATGGCCAGCTGCAGAGCTTGCGAATCAAACAAAACCAGCGGCCAGTTTGGAGTTGGGGATGCTGTATTTCATTAAGATATGAGAAGCCAAAAAACGTGGAGAATCACTAAACTCATAAGGTATAGCCACACAATTTACCGATTAGTTCGCAAAGATTTCTAATTGGTAAAGACTGACTCATTCATCAATGAGGCTCGCATGCTTGGTTCTTGCTGTTTTGTTAATCGATGTTTATATCAGGAGAAGATTGTGAGAACCTCATTTGCAAACCGTTCCTTTGGACTATCAGTTGGAATTATGACAGAGTCAATTCAACTCTAACCGTTTGAAATATTTGAATGCTTTTGGAATTATATATGTATGGACCGTATGGATTTTTAAATATACATTCACATTTGTATACATTAAATATACCTGAATCATCCTGAATCCTCTAAGAGTCTGAAATGTGAGGCCCTTAACCAACAAAAACAGACCCTTTGGGGCTGAAATTGGACAGCGGAGGGTCTAAAGGTATAGACTTGCAATACCCCAGATGCCTCCATGGGACTGGAATATTTCCCTACATGTGGCTTAGATTTATGGTACATGCAGGTAAATATACCAGTCGCATGGAGCATGTGGGTACCACATGATACTCCGCATGGACCCAGACACGATGGAATCTACCCCAGGTCCCTCCGGAGATTCCGGATGAAGCCATGAATTTTATGCAGCAGTGTTTGATCAAGGAGCCATAAACCCACCGGGTACGTGTGTGGTAAATAAAGGGGACAAAAAAAACTTCCGCTGGGGGAGTTTGTTTTTTTTTTGGGGGGGGGACATTGAAATTCGTGTGTTTTTTTGATGTCACAAAGTTCACAGATGTTGGTTGGAGATGAAGAGAAGGGCTTGGATGGATTTTGAATTGATATACACTCCCTTGAAACAAGCATGACTGTAGCACTGGAAATGGATGGTTGGAAGACTAGTTTCCTTTTGGGATGGCTTCCTGGCAGGTGCTATGTTAGTTTCAGGGGAGAGAGAGAGAACCATGGAGTTGATATATCAACATGTACTGTTCTATTGCTTTGGCTCCAGATGAATTGGTTGAAGGTGGGACAACCAACCCATAACATCAATGCATAGTATCTATATATTTACCTACTAATTTACCATAAAAAATAGACCATTCATGTATAGGCAAATATACCGTGTGGGAATCTTATGGGTATTTGAAGGTGGGGATGACCAATGGATGTATATCTCCACCTGCGTCCGTGAGGATCCCAACCTGCGCCCTTCCGCCGCGGAGGTGGGGCGAGGAGAGAGTGATGGAAACTCCTCGTGGAGAAATCCTCCGAAAACCCCTCAAGTCACTGGCGTCATACAGGTTCATTCACCCGAACCCCAATGATGACAGTTTTTGGCCTGGCCCTTGTTTTTCGAGGTTTTTTTCGTAACTCCAACAAAACAAAAACACCCCACCTTTTCAACCGAGTCAGAGGATTGGTTCCAAAATTTGCATCATTTAGCTCAAGAGTTGGAAACTAAACAGCGTGTGGCAAAAGAAGGACTTTCCGCCTTTTGAAAACAACGTCATATTTGCAAAGGGTCCGTAAGACAGTGTTTTCGGAGAATGTCATTTTAGTACCTGCTAAAAAGCAAGTTGCTGTTTTTTTTTATGTTTGCAAAAGAAAGTGGTTGAATTCACAAGTTGTGTTCCAGCTACACGAATCAATGGTTGATTTTTATGTTTAAATTAGTAGGTAGATAATCTTATCTAGGGAGTTCATCTACTACCCTCCCTGAAACTAACATATCCCCAATAGGAAATGAATCAATTTCCAGCCATCGATTTGGTGAAAAAAACCCTGTTGGCGTGGCATAAAATCGCAGCTTGGGCAACATTACTGGCTTCAGAGCAGCGGCGGCATCATCCAACAGGTGGGGTGGGGTCTTTCAAGTGGCATCAACATTGTGACTTAATTCTAACTAAGTGGTTTATACAGCCCAATCAAATATACAAATGTAAGTAATTAAAATGCACATGCATTCATCCTACTGTTGATGGAAGGAAATCCTGCACCACCTGGGATTTATATAAACCTTGCAAACAATGGGATAAACTACCAACCTCAACTGGTGAACGCCGGATTTCTGAACCATCAACAGTATGGTTCATTTTCCTATGTGGGTGTTTCCAAAAATAGGGATACCCCAAAATGGATGGTTTATAATGGAAAACCCTATTAAAATGGATGATTTGGGGGTACCCCTATTTTTGGAAACACCCATATATCTTGTTGCAATTTTTGCAATCACACCTGACGAGGTGGATGATGGGTCAATGAAGTCGCTAATTGGCCGAGGTCGGATCTTCCACTTGGATGATTTTGGGGCCCCGGGGTTTGGGGTCTTTTTGATTTCTTGGCTGGTTTGAAGCAATTTACCCTCCCTGAAACTAAAATAGCACCTGCCAGAAGGCCTTCCCAAAAGGGAAAAAAATCATCTTGCAACCATCAATTTTCAGAGGCTATGTTAGTTCAAGGAGTGAAGATGACGGTATTTCTTCCAACTGGAATACCAGTTTCCAACATCTTGATTTGATTCCATGGAAAGCATGTAGATTTGAAAAAAATCCTTCATTAGCCTCCAGTAAGCAGCAAACTGATATAGCAATGGAATATCCCCATTTTCAATAGGGAATACATCTTCAAACGTTCCATTTTCATTGCCATGTTAGTTCACCAAAGTGCATGCAGCTGGTTTCGTAGGCCATTGAGTACTTTGAAACGACTTGGATTATCACCATCCTTTCCTTGAGAGTGATATCCACACCCAGATGATTGGAATACAGAAGGCAGCATTGATCACCAAATTTAGCGGCAATCCCAAAACTGATAAGCTTATATAAGCTTCAAGTTAAGATGAGTCTCACCTCTTTCTGAAATATCAAAATTCTGCCCTAAGCATCCTGACCCCTCAAACTGGCTATTTTGAGGACCTATACACCCCTGCTATACAAGTTCAAACCCTTCCATTGGAGGGTCTTTGCTGATCCTTAGCACTACACAGTTATATGGGGATTATAAAAAACCTATTATCTATGAGAATCCCTATTAAGCAACCCAAACCACCAGTTAACCATTAGTTGAATATATGGTATATAAACCCCTACCATTAGGGTGATTAATATCCCCTAAATAAATGTAAATAATGGGAGTTATGTACCACTTATATATATATATTGCCAATTGGGTGATTATATGCTACCTACCACCTATTAAGGGAACCAGGAAACTCCATTGGATTCAACAACCAGTATAATCTAGGTGGTGGTTAAAAATATTTTTTTTAATTTTCACCCTTATTTGGGGAAGATTTCCATTTTGACGAATATTTTTCAAAGGGGTTGAAACCACCAACCAGTATAATGGAAAGGTAGGCTGTCTGAGTCCTGTTGGTTCAACCGGCCGGTGAGAATGGCACCACCAGGTCCATGCACCTTGACTGGGTCCAGGCGCTTCGGACCCAAGGCGCGGCCATACGGCGACGTCGTAGAAGATGAGGGATTTGAATGTTTGGATATGATGGATTTGTTCCATTTTCTTTCGGAAATGAACAAGTTTTCTTTAACAGTAGGAATTATATACTTCATTGTTGGGTGGTTTCAAGTATTTTTGATATTTCACTAGTTACTTGGGGAAGATTTTCATTTTGACTTACAGTATATTGTTCAACTGGGTCGAAACCACCAACTAGGTACTTCATTGTTGGTTAAAACAGTTTGGTGATTATTCTCAGGAAAGTTTCCACGGATTGAAAAATCTTTTGCTGCCAGCATCTCGGCGAATCATGCCCTGAAATTTGCAAGTGAAAACGATGAAACTCCCGTAAGGATCCATGGGACTGGTATATTTACCTATACATGAATGGTTGATTTGTATGGTAAATTAGTAGGTAAATATATTACCTTACATTGATGTTATGGGTTGGTTAAACCCACCTTCAATAGGGAATCCTTCTTAAGGACCATCTCAAAGACATCCAATGAAACGAATCCCAACCTCCTCAACTCCCCGGTTGGTTTCTTTGAAAAACGCCCGAGGTGAGGCAATTCCCAGCCTATGTGCGTGGACTTCGAGGAGACCAAGCAGATGGGGTGGAGGTGCGGCCCACGTTTTCGACCAGATCATTTTTTTGTCGAAGTTGGGAAGATGTGGAAGGTACAGTAACACTAGGTGGTGGTTTCATGTTTTTTGTTTATTCTCATCCCCTATTTGGGGCATATTTCCAATTTGACTAATATTTTCCAATTGGGTTGAAACCACCAACTAGAGTAGGTTGGGGATGAAGATTCGTTTTCTTTTTCTTTATCCAATAATAGGATCCATGTGACGAACGGTATATTTACCTATATTTACCATAAATTTAAGCAAGAGGTAGGTAAATATGGCATCATGGTGCATTTGGGGTATGTTTGTTCCAAAGAAAAAGTTGGGGACCGATCACAGTCTGTTCCGAACTTCCTGTTTTGGTGGGATATGTGACCATTCCCGGAAGGTACCAGTTTTGGTTTTGTTTGAATTGAAATCAATAAATGACAACAAATTCAATGATAGCCTCCACTTTGATGTTCAGCTGTGTTGCTTTGTTTTTGGCTTGAATTGAAACAAAACCAATCCAGGTGGTTCAAGGTGTTGTTTGACTGCGTAGTAGGTACACCACCTGGATTGCAGCCATTTGGCTCAGCTTGTGAGCACATTTGTTCATGAAGAGGGCTGATCGATTTTGACACATACACCTGGTAAGAGGGAAGTTTTAAAGATACAGAAGAAATGATGCATAGATAGATACTGTATTACAGTTAGATAGATACACAGCACTATTGAGATCAAGGATTTCAATCATTTGTGTCAACAATGGTTTCTATCAACAACATTTTCCTTACATATTTCAAGGTACACGGCACAGGTCACACCGCACGACCAACACATCAAGCAAGAGCATATGAGAAAGTGAGGGTCAAGTGAGCTTATTGTTCTTCTTCATCATCATCATTTGACTTCATAGAATGTATGAGTCAACATATATACAACTATACACACGTATACCATATTATATTATATATCGTATCTTCAACAAAGGACGCAGGAAACCTGTTGAAAACTTGGCATTCGAAGCTTCGAAAAGATGGAGGTGGGGAGTTTTTTTCAATGGCAGATGTTTCCAGTCAAGGTGGGTATATGGCTGTAAAGTGTTACAACTGTAACATTTAAGATAGATGCGTAAACATAGCCGTGTTTTCAAACATTTTGTTGGCCAAATCTTCAGTGTTTTTGTAATAGGATGTATTTTTGTTGGGTTCTGATTTGATTTGCCATTTGTCAATGTCTACCAGTGGTCTCTGTTGGTGGAAACAACTCGAGATTCCGCTGAATCCAACAGATGCTTATCACCACTGCAGTGCACAGTGAAGTTGTGTTGCGTAGCGGCGTAGAGGTGGTGAAATCAACTCACATTCGGCTCGGTGGTCGTTTCAAATCTAAATAATTCTATTTTTCACCCCGATTTGTGCGAAAATGATCCAATTTGACGAATATGTTTCAAATGGATTGAAACCACCAACTGGCATTGCTTACGAAATTTAGAATCTGAAGCAATTGGTGACATGGTCGTTTGGTTGAAAACTCAGCGTGTTGCTGCTTGTAGGCAATGAATGCCACGGCCATGGAGGCAAGGGATTGTTCCCCAAAAACAAAAACCTTGGCTGAATTGATGTTGAGGATTGGGTTGATGTTTTCCCAACTTCTTATGGTGGATTTCGATTATTTTTCATGGATGAGTTTTGACATGATTCCCTAGTCTTCCAGTCATACCTCCTCAGGTTTAGGTCCAGGTGTTTTAGGTATGTTTTTGGGGTCCAAATACCTCCTCACAAGGTGTTTGGAAGCCTAGAGATTATCCACTGGTGGCTTGGATCATTGGGTTTCAGAACAGTGAAGGTAAGGCTCTACACTTCCGATGGGCTTCATATATCCCATAGGATCCATGAGGCTGGTATACTTACCCACATTTACCATGAACATCAACCACATGTTGGTATATATGCCATGATGGATCCTATGGGTATTGGACAGATGACTCTGATTCCCACAAAATGACGACATCTCCCAAGGATGGATGTTCTGAACGGTAAATATCCTTGAATCAATCGCGAATTTGACGAAACAAGGAAATTAATTTTGGTGGCATTTTCCACTGAACCATGATTGTGGAAGAGTACATATATGATCGATGGTGATAGTCTGATTATTTGGGGGGACAGTACTCGGAATCCAAAAACCAAGCGGTTTTTGGAGGACTATGATTTGTGCAGTTGAAGTTTTGCTCAATGCTTTCGCGTTTTATTGTTCGAAGAGTCACATAGGAATGCAAAAGAAAACAACTTGGGGGGGATCCTAGATTAGACCATCCGCATTAACCATCAACTATTCGTTGAGTTGAGTTTTTTGTCCCAGTGGGGCTACCGGGTCATAGATGTCGAATTCGGGAGGACCCTCCGAACCGTCGCTATCTCTGGACATTTGCAGGCGGCAAATGTGCGACGTGCGCACACCGCAGCAGTGCAAGCTCAGCGGCAACAACGGCTGGAGGAGCGGGTGAAAGGGCGATTCTAGGCAATGTAGCCTGCTGAGTCAAGGGTAATTACTCCCCCAATTTGCCACGTTACCTGCCAGGAAATCAAGTCGGCCGTATGATTGGGGAAGATTATATAAATAATGGAAAATACATGATGGGGCTTCATAACCTCTTACAGATTCTCATGATGTTTTCGTTGCTTCAGGACTTCCAGAAGAGTTGCAAGAAGAGGGCTTCCGCCAACGCCAGGCGTTTAATCCCATCTGATTGTGGGAGTCCAGGATTAGGATTTCTAGTACACACACGGTGGTGGTGGTGGAGAAGGGGAGATACAAGGTTGTTGCATCATTATAGTTGGAGTTGAAGTAGTTTTGAGATTGATGCCGCTCGACAAAAAAAGACATCAATACTCAGTCAAGACATTTGTTTAAGCCCCACTACTGTAGAATATAGAGCAGACCATCAAAAAGCAAAACCAACGAAGAACAGATCTTAGACTATCATGTGAAAGACATGAAGAACTTGTTTAGGAACTGCTACATCCCCACAAAAATCAATAGTTGAGTTCCTTGCCTCCTGTTCTCATGGAACGCGCTTTGTGCAGGAAGTGCACGAGCGAAACGATGGCTTCCCAGGCGTAGACGGGTGTGAAGATTGTGCATGTCAAACGACAAAAGACCATCACACACCAAAACGATGCCATGGGCCATTGGAAAAAAGCCATTCCGAAAGGAATCTCTTGCGTTCCAAAAACAAAAAATAAGTCTTAGCAGGTCGTCGTATGTGAAGTTTCCGGGGCGTACGATGGAAACTGATCCATGAAATTCTTAAATCGTCATAAAGCCTCTCAATGAGTTTCAATCTTATAATTGGCAGCCAACAAAAACATCAAAAGTTGGATATACAATCAGTACACTCATACCTTGAAGATTGAACACCATTTTTTAATCTAATTTGGGGAAGTGATTAATAACGCCCCCACCCACTGTTTCTTACTCTGTTGGTCCATTTGGAAAGGGGGCACCAAATTTTCAATGAAACCAGGACCCAGCATTTCAGCATTTCTCCAGAGGTGAAGTGTTGAGGTTCCGCCTTGAGGCCGAAAGCTTCAGCAAGGATTTCTTCTTGCATTTTTCAGCCTTATCCCATAGGATCCATGGGGCCGGTATATCAATGGTGTGATTTTTTATGGTAAATTAGTTGGTAGATACACCGTTCGTCCCGATTTCGTCCCTTGGATCCTATATGGGTATATGTTATGTTGCTAGCTTCTTTTACGTACAATGGGTACAGAATATGTATAGAAATAATCAATACATTTTGGGATTCACAAGGCCAAATGGATGCTTTCTTCACCCTCCCCTGAAACGAGGTTCGTTTCCGAATGGAATACGTGGATGAAACCATGAAATCTTGGGCAACTTGGCGAAATTGTTTGGAACCTGTGGTGGTTCCTGGAAAGATATTTGTACACTCCGGTAGCAATGAACAATGAATCATGTTGACGGTATTTACCAAGAAACATGGGGATTTTCCAGGGCTATGTTAGTTGAACGGAGGATAGTTGCTTTTACGACATCTGATTTTTAAGCAGCTGCATATACAGATGTTGATTGGGATGATTGGGAGAAAAAAACATCGCCAGTACTTAACATAACATGCCCAACTTAGCCTTTGATTTACTTCCAGACAGCAACATATAGCTGGCCAGTGCCATAAATATGTACATATCATATGAAGCTCACATATGGACTATCATGTAATCCAACCAGGTACAATCAACTCTACTTGAGCAATGAAAAACAAGGGCCCCCTGGTTGTTAAAGGTTTGAAAAGGGGATGCAATCCTACCCAGATATAATATGGGATTATAATAAACCATTATAAGGATCCCTATTAACGAACCATTTGGATCAGCCGTTTTTTTCTTTGCCCCAAAAAAAAAACAGTTCCCAGGTCGTCGGACCATCACCGGTAGCACCCAGCTTTGATCGTTTGGCCGCGGCAGCGGTCTCTGCAAGAAGGGAGGCCGGGGGGTAGGGAAGGTTTTTCCAGCTGCGCATGGATCTAGGTGGTGAAACTTCCAATATTTTCATGTTCACCCTGAACCTTGGGGAAGATTCCTATTTTTCACTAATAGTATTTTTCAAATGGCTGGTTGAAACCACCAACTAGAATCATGATGAATTTTATTCTAAATTGCGATTTTTTTGATGGTATTGTCAATTGTGGACGTTGGATCTTTGATGGATTTCTTCTGGGGTGAATGTAGTGGTATGAAGTTTGTATTTTTTGAAAATCTTTCAGAATTTGGTTGGGTGGATAGGATCATCCCATCGACCATGAAATTTTTCAATTGCCAGGCTTTGCAGCGTTTGGCAGGACCAAAACCTTACCGTTGTGGGGAAGCGGGTGATGTATCGGAAGCTGTGGATGTATGGGAAGATGGGATGAATATATTATGAAGTTACGGGTCCCCTACAAATGGCTGAAAAGAAATGGGTACCAGGTTCTTCAAAGTGACCTCGTTTGAACCCATAAGTAACCTTTCTAGGGGTCAAGTGACCTCCATTTGGGGGATCAAAAGGTCACTTTGAAGAAGCTGGTAACTGGGGTTATAGCATTGTTTTAGCCCACTTTGATCCACTTTGTATGAACGAATGGGCTGTGTTTCTTCTGAGTTCCCTTCCCCTTGACAAAAGGAGGCGACCAATGGGAGTTCTTCCTTGGAATCCTCAATGCAATTCGGTAGGAAACTGGATGGAATCACCAGAACTGAAACGACAAGTAGAAAGGTCATTCAAACCTCAACTGGGTGGTGGTTTCAAATATGTTTTATATTTACCCCTGCCTTGGGAAATGATCCAATTTGACTACGGTAGTATTTCAGTTGGGTTGAAATCATCAGCAAGTCAAGATTGCTATAAAACGTTCCTAAATATCCTAAATGGCCTCCAAAGTCTGTCTGTTTGAATTGATGCAATAAAACACAGAACAATTCCTCCCCAAAAAAACAATTCCCCTAAGTGCAGGGTTCTTCTATCTTGGTTATACAGTAAATGCAATATGATGCAATATGATAGTTCACTGAGGATACATATGGTATACATCATTCCAATTTATCCCTCCATCATGAAGGCTCCTCAATCCGAAAAGTCTCGTTTCCATTTCGCTGATGTAAAGCAAAATGGCCGGTTCTTTTTTTCACCAGCTGCACGGTACCAGGCACGGGTTCGGTGTTGGAGGAAACAAGTAAACCAAAACTTAGGAACGGCAGGTTATCAACTCATATGTTTTATACACAGAGACACCTCCAAGTAATTGGGTTGATGCGACCATACTATACTAGTAAATGGTACTACTGTTGATGGAAGAAATCCTGCACCACCTGGGATGTATAAAACCTTGTGAATGGTGGGATAAATTACCAACCTCAACTGGTGCTTGCGGAATTCTTCCATCAACAGTAGTAAGATGTGTTTAATGCGCATTTCTGTCAGAAGACAGGGTTCAGAGTTTCAGTGCCTCCCCATACTTTTGAGAACCCCCAGGAGTGATTCATGTGGAATCCCAAAAATCAAATTGCTCCAAACCGCCTTCCAT
Organism: Breviolum minutum Mf 1.05b.01; assembly: GCA_000507305.1. Classification (NCBI taxonomy): domain Eukaryota; class Dinophyceae; order Suessiales; family Symbiodiniaceae; genus Breviolum; species Breviolum minutum. Next base: position 93,861 of record DF240053.1, on the reverse strand, counting down.
TGATCCAAATTGAGCATTGGTAGGAAGATATGTAGGACCCTTTCTCAACAAGGAAAGATATTTGATGTCAGTCTGGAGTCTATACATAATTCATGGTGGATCTTCTAGCCATGAAAACGCTTATGCCTATGCCATTTTTGATCCAAAGGATTTTCTCAAATTCCATTACTTTGGGGTTTATCAGATCCCTAAATGGAAACCCATCTTCCAACCAAACCCCTCACTCTTTCGCGTCCCGTGGCTTAAAGGAGATGCCCAAAGTGGACGCAGCGAAGCGGTCGTTGCCTGACGTCCGTCATGATCCCTTCGGCCAACCTCTGCCTTGAGTTACGGCCCATCAGAGGAAAATGTCCACAAGTGGAACAACATGATTTGAACTTGTTTGTTGGAGGGGGGTGGTACACAATCTATAGATGGAATTAATTTGCCACCAATTCCCAAATTTACATGTTTTAGAAGTACTTGGTTGTAACATTGTGATCTTATGCAAACTTATGCACCTCTGAGTTGTACCATGACAATTGACAGAGATCTTTTTCTAGAAATTCACTGCAAAGATTCGACCGAAACATGGTCAGAGATGTTGCGCATGCTACTAACCGGTGACCCTCGGTCAATGCTGAAAAAGCGCCTGTTGCATCTCTAAGTGGGGATGTGGATGGGGTGATTGCTTCTTGCTGTTGCTTACATGGAGATCTAAGAGCTTCCCTGCCAGTTGGGGAGAAAATGCCCGAGACCACCCGGTCACCCCGAACTCCCGAATCCTACAAGAAATCAACGGTCAACATACGATCAGCCGATCAACCAGGAAGCAGAATTCCCTTGAATTTTGGGGTGATGTTGGGGTTGGGACTCCCAAAAAAAATCTACAAGTCTTCACCCACAGTCACTTGATAAGTTACCTGAGCTGCGCTGACAACAGGATACACCTGTACAACATGATCAGAAAACATCTAGAACATGTTCTGATATTATGTTCCTAAACTTTTTCCCCCTTCATCTTGGAGAAGTATGCAAACGACAAATTTGCAAAAAGTCACCCACGTCAACCACCCCGGCCCTTCGGCCTGTACGTCCCCCCAGGTGGGTTGTATGGAATCCGCACACCTCCCGAAGGCGACGTACGAAGGGGGAAATCAGCGAGCGATTGGACCCTCCAATGGGAACCTGGTGAATGAACCTGTATGATTAGCAGGGGATGGGGTGTTTTTTTGGTCCTCAAAATATGACGCAATAGGAAATTGAGTTTTTTTTTTGTTCGGATACTTAAGGTAATTTAAAATGAAAATCACCCTCACTTACAACTAACATATTCCCCCTTGAAAAGTGGTGGGTTTCCAAAAAATCAATCTCCGGAATTCCAGGGGGTCCCTATTTTTCAAGGGCGTTTGCTGTTAGTTGGACTCGTCAATCCCTGGATGATGCAGAAATCAAACCGTTTCACCGGTTTTTCAAGATGTATGGAACCGTTTTCGTGGTGGGATAAACTACCCAAGCTTCGGCGGAAACAGAGTTTGTTGCCACTATTAAACAACTAAGGTGGTGATTTCAAATAGTTTATGTTCACCCCTATTTGGGGAAGATTCCCATTTTGACTAATATTTTTCAAAGGGGTTGAAACCACCAACTAGGCTCTGTTGGGCTCTGTTTAAATAACACCCTGAACGGGTGGCCGAGGTGGCACAAATGAATAAGTTTTCTCCTTCACTGTTTTTTTTGTGACAATATTTTCCAAAGAATTCAACAACAACTATTGCAACCCCGAAAACTAACATGTATCCCAAAACATGGGTCCGGTCTATTCTAAAAGGGCAGGATCATCTTCCCTAAGAGTATCCTGACCCCTCAAAAGCTGGCTATTTTGAGGACACAACCCTTGCGTAATACAGGTTCATTCACCCCTTCTATTGGAAGGTCCAATCGCTGATCCTTAGGGTTCCAACCATCATGGCTTTCAGGGGACATGGCATGACTGACGCATGTTTGAGGAAAGTGCTGAGTCGGAGCCTGGAAGCACTACGATGCATGCGCAGCATTCGTTTCTTGGCTCGCCAACGTCATGGCGTTGAGTCGGAGATGTGTTGAGTCGGACATGGGATTCCCAATGGGACGAACCGTATATTTGCCTAAATGATAGGATTAATGGGCCTGGTACGTATATTTACCTACATACTGTACTACATGAATGGTTGATTTGTATGGTAAATTAGGTAAATATACCATACATGGATACTAGGGGTATTGGAGGAACATAGGAGCCAGTTGCATGTTGATTCTCTCCTAAGCATTGGAAATCACTTGGTATGTGTAGCAGTGTTTTGCAGTTATATTTTAGTAGCAAGCTGTATACGTTGCAGTAGCTGTAGGTCACTACGTAGACATGGCATTACCTTGCGTACGCATACACAGAAATTCACACCATGTTTAATATTGCAATCTTGTTACTCCCTTATTAGTGTGGGGTATGAACAATAAAAATCAATAGATGACATACAAGCTCTGGCCCAAATACTTCAGTTACTCCAAAACTTGGTTCTGGATGGTCCTGAACCAACAACAACAACAACAACAACAACAACAACAACAACAGCAATCACAACCGCAACCGCAACCGCAACCGCAACCGCAACCGCAACCGCAACCGCAACCGCAACCGCAACCACAACCACAACCACAACCACAACCACCAATAGGAAACAGTAGTTTTTGGGGAGTAGGTGCTTATAGATGATGAACACTTTTAGTGTTAGACCTACATTATTCTTTTGGCACAATGCAAAGGCAATACACCCAGTTGTTAAAGTCGTGGCGCTTTTGTGATTTTGTGTCCTCACCCTTGGGGGGAGCTTTTTGGTAAGTCGTTGCGTTTGCAGCGTTTAGTTGCAGAACTGAAAGTGTTAAGATATGACATGGTACATGCAAAGATGTAAGAATTGTTTACCAAAGGCTGCGTTTGGTTGCTGACTAGGTCTGACAAACTCAAATCACACAACCTGGCCGAAGCCACACACACACACATACACACTCGATGGTACGTGCAAAGATGTAAGAATTGATTGCAAAAGGGTGCGTTTAGTTGCTACTTCAGCGGTGGTAAAACGAAGTTCAAGGACACAGGCTTTGCTGCAGTGTTTGCCATCAGCGTTTCCATTGTGAAGTGCTGCCAAAAGATGCTTTTTGTAGATAGGAAAATGAGCATCTGATCGCTAGCGTTCCATTGGGAAGCGCTGTGTTGCAAGGTCATGCCGGGTTAGGGGTCGTGGCGCTGCGTTTCCATTGGGAAGTATAGTTCCACAGGACATGTTGCAAGGACTTTCGCGGTTGGGGGTAGCTGCTTTAGTATGCTTGGCTTAACATCATCCTCCCCAGCAAATGTTCAAAGAGGGAAATTCGTCAGCAGTTAAGATTCTACTCAGGGGGTGTTTCTGAAGAAAGAACTCTTCCCCTTCGTAAAACAAACAACTTCAGACATCCATCATCATCATCATCATCATCATCATCATCAGCATCAGCATCATCATCATAGAGATCCACCAACAATATTTAAGTTTGCTAACCCCATTCCAGAGCCTCACAGCCCAAAAATCAACAAAACAATGGGGGTCATTCTCAAGGCCGAGCAGTGCGGCAACACCATCCAAGGAGCCAGAATTGATTTACCAGGGTGGTTCAGATGGTAGTTTAGCAGGGGTCATTCAATGGGACCCATGTTGGGGGTCAAACAAACAATACAAATGAGGGATTTCCGCTGGATTGGGTTGGGTTGGTAATATAATGAACCCTGTAATTTCCAGGGTTCTTAGTTTCATTGGTGGAAGCTTTCAATTCAAGGGGAAACGAAACTTGCTTTACCAGGTATCACTATGGGAACTAGCAGTTTTTTTGTGTCTTGAAAAGTTGATGGTTGGTTCAGATGATATTAAAGTTTTGTAACAGTCCCTTTGCATGGGACATTTGTTAGTCATAAGTACATGGATGTATATGGCGGCTGTACATATTTTTCCTATATTTACACACTAGAAGATGATTTTGTTTCAAAGATTTGTTTAGAGATATAACGGTCTGTTTTGTTTTACCCCTGAAAAAAGACAAGAATTTCCAGTTTCACGATGTTTTTTTCCACTCAAACGGGGGTTGAGACCAACACATAGTCACGTGTTATTCGTCCTTCGAAATGTTGCCGTAGCGTCGGGGTTAAACATCGATGCCCCACCAATCGGAGAGGGCATGTTTGCGACAAGCTTCCAGAGGATGACGAAATCAAAAGTGGTAGGTTAGCAATTTTCCAAATCACCTTGGTTTTTAAAATGTGTGGATGTCAGCACCTTCCCTGATATTTCGATGAAGTGAACTGAGAGGTGATTTTTGTTGTGCTTAGAATTTGGCGTGTTTTTTTTGTTTTCCAGATGAAATTCGGGGGGTGACTTGAGTTAAAATGATGTATCCTCTATTGTAATACGCTGTCTATAGACATAAGTTTGTGGATGAGATGTTTCAATTGGACAGTGATTTGACAGCCTGACTGTCTACAAAGATGCAAACATATCATAGGTTTACTATCGTTTACTTAAGAAATAAACACAGTGAAGCTATAGATGATACCCCACCAGTGGATCATCAGAAAGTCGTTGGTTTTTATCAGCTGCCTCGGCATCCCCGGCCTTCGAGATTCCAGGCATCTGTCACGGGTTTCACCGGCTTTTCACGACTGCTGAAGGTGACTTCCATAGCGATGCAAAAAAGGGCTAAACAAAAACGTTGGTTTATAGGTACTTGGTTGGCTAGGCTGTGGTTTCCAACATTTTTTTATTTTCATCCCTACCTGGGGAAATGATCCAATTTGACTAATATTTTTGAAATAGGTTGAAACCACCAACTAGTTGGAGATTATCAAGGTACCCAGCTAGGTGGTGAAACTTCATTTTTTATTATATAATTTTTTACCCCGATTCTTAATTGGAAGATGATCCAATTTGACAAATATGGTTGTTGAAATGGGTTGGTTCAACCACCAACCAGCCAGGTATGTGGGGATTTAATTCATAAACCATGACATAAGGATTTCCTATTAAACACCAGTATAGATGGATGTTGAGGAAAGAAACATGTGGCTAAACCAGTATGCAGAATTTCCCCGGTTCTGCTAGGCTATCAAGTATAAGTACATATTACACTGGTGCTTTCCGAGTTCTGTTAATTAGAGATGCAGATGAAAGAGGTGTTTCTCTAGTGTATACGTATTTGGTTACTTTGATCCTGAGATGATCTTGAACATATCTACGCGGCATTGACTCAACCCCTCATGATTTCTCCAGTTCTCTAAGAAAGCACTTTGTCTCTTTGGGTCTGGTGGAGGGACATGGCGTAGAATACTTTGTGAATGAAATTGCGTCAGAATCATTAGAAGTGAGTGATTGTTATGCCATCCATCTACACGGTTTGGTTTCCCACCGTCAAGAGCTAGTTGGCAGTCAGCTGTTTGTTTCTGATTCTTTGCCATGCTTTTTTGCACTTTCAGGCACATCCTGTTAAATATTGAAATGTTGTTGTGGAAAACATGTCCCAGTGAGACGCTCAAATCAGCCAACGTTCCTTTGTTTTGAGTGTTGTTAAACTCCTGGGGCCATCCAGTGTAAAGATACCATATAAAATCAACCATTCATCTAGGCAAACCTGTGGGGCAAATAAACTTGTGTTTTGAGTTTTCTTTCGAAGATACACTCCAGTAAACTTACCATGGAAATGAACTATCCCCATTTTTAATCGCAAAATACATCGACTAAATCCGGGGTCCAGCCATTCCAGCCAGCCATGTGTCAATTTGAGGCCCACAGTTGAGCTTTCTCCCACATGAGTCGCTCAGCGGTTTGGAGTGAATCCTCAGATTTTTCCTGGTGAGAAATCCTATGGTCAGACTTTTTTTCGGGGATGAAATCATTCCCAGTTATATATGTGGGGATTTAATTCATAAACGTGATGACATTTTTGGATCCCTATTCAACAGCCAGGATTCAATGGAAAGTAATCAGTTTTTTTTTTGTGGCTCAGTTGGATGTGTCAAATGAAGGTTTGGGTTGGGATTCCAGATCCTAAAAAAATGTGAACCATGTCATCCTGGTGGTGACTGTTACTGGCATCCTGGGGCTCGGGGGGGTAGATCCAAAATATTATTACAGTAATGTGGATGTTTCCAAAAATAGGGGTACCCCAAAATGGATGGTTTATAATGGAAAACCCTATATAGAATGGATGATTTGGGGGTACCATTATTTTCGGAAACACCCATGTCCAAAATTTGGATGACAGAACTCCCATTCTATTCCCTTTTCTATTTGCGTAGGGATGATCCATATTTTAACGTCTCAGGTAGCTTAATGTTGCCATAGAAAATTGGGATGGCAATATCCTTTGTTTTTTTGCCAGCAATAATAGGAAACATGTCGTTTCACATGATCCATCTTCCCATTGTTCCTGTTGATGGAAGAAACCATACACCACCCGGCACGCACAAAACCTTGTAAATAGTGCGAGAAATTGATAAACAACCAACCTCAACTGGTTAGCCGGATTTCTTCCATCAACAGTACTGTGAAGTTGCTTTGGGAGAGTATCATTTGTTGTTTCTCCCGAACCTCGACATTCCGGGCGGACAATTTTTGCTACGAGGGGCAGCCCTTTTTATTCGTTCCACGAAAAAAAAACGCGAAAAAAAGTGGTGGTTTCAAATATTGTTATTTTCACCCCTATTTGGGGAAGATTCCCAATTTGACTAATATTTTTTCAAGTGGGTTGAAACCACCAACCAGTTGTAAATATGGGGGGATAAACTACCAACCTCAACTGGTGAGTTTGCCGGATTTCTGAACCATCAACAGTAGTAGGTCACGCCATGTCAACCTATAAATGGCCGGAAAAGGGAGCCCAATTTGTAGTGCACTTGGCTGAAAAAACCACCAGCTAGGAAAAAAATCCAACAAAACAAAACGGCCTGATGGGTTTTGTATTGATTGGATCTATTCTCCGGGTCCCAGGATGCGAATTTGAAAAAGTCACCACTGGTGTATGACCATGAAACACACTTATCTAGGGATGTTAGGGAATCCCCAGGTTAAACCTATCATTTGGTGACAAGTGCATCCGTGGTGGGGGTTGGGGGTAAATCCAAGGCATTTGTCGTTCAAAGCTTAGTTCTGTGATGATTTTCCAATGGCAAAAATCTGGGAAAAAGCGTCAGAATCACCACGATCGTTGCTCCGGCCATTTCGGAAGCTGGTCAAAAAAAACAGAAGCGACGGACAGGAGAGCTGGATGGAGTACAGTAAAGTCATTCGGTTGTCCTCCCTGATTTTAAGGTGGTTAGCTAGGTGGTGATTTCAAATATTTTTTATGTTCACCCCTATTTGGGGAAGATTCCCATCTTTGACGAGATTTTTTTTCAGATGGGTCGGTTCAAACACCAACCAGTTGGGGGGTTTCTGACATGATTATCATCATGGTAGCCTTGGAGTATGAGAATGTTTTACATGGACATGTATGAACAATTTGTATATAGGTTGATATGATTGATAATTACATCATGATGTCATATATCCTCCATGTCCTTCTTTGGCGAACAGCAACCAATAGGAAATATACGTTTTCTACTACAACTGGTGGATATTTATTCAGCAAAAAATGTGAGTCTAGAGGCTAGTTATGGATGTGTAAAAGCTGCAACTATGACTCCTCGGGACATCTCTGAAGAACTGTTTGATGCTGGATTTGATTGCATGTGAAACAGGGCCCCTGGAAGATTAACATGGGACCTACAAGTCACCTTTTTAAAAAAGGAAAATGATCTGAATCAAACGGCCAGGGAATTATGTTCCATGTGAATCGTCAGGGGTGTATGCACATGATACATGTATCATCATGTATCCTGTTTTCATATTTCTACCGTACTACCTTTCTGTGCGCGTGTTGGCTGAAAATGTTTCTCCATGGTACAGAAAACCATGTCCCAAGGCCATACAATGCAATTGATCATTCCATACGCTTCCTTTGGACCGTTAGGTTTGCTCCAAGTGTTTTGGTTCGCGTACATGGTAGGCCAGCATATCATCACAGGTCATTGAAACTCCTTGAAAAATTGACGATGAATCGAAAGGTATCAATGTGTTTCAGTGAGCAGTGCCCAAAAAAATCCTGCTTGTTCAGTCTGTAATCTGTATACTGCATTTTTTGGTGTAGACTAAGTACACAAGTTACAAGTGGATTATCATGGGCCGATAGGTTCCTTAAGGAACACTTAGCTAAACAAATTCTCAATATCATCGAAGGTCCTAAGGGTTTTGAACTCACTTGAAGCATCTTAGAGACATGTGACTTGAGAGTCACTGGTGATGGCCACCATCCAGCTCAATCCTGCTTCCCCAGTAACCCCGCAGAGCAGGGTATCATCAATGAACACAGGCACTGTGCGCAATTGCATGGTGTAACCCCCAACAGACGTCGATGTATGTCGATTCTCAAGATCTTGGGAATATGAGAAATGACTATAATTGGCTATAGATGATCCAAATTAAATGCAAGAATCTGAGATGATCCTTAAATCAAATGCAAGAATCTGAGGAGCGAAACGACGAATTTCCTGGGGGGATCTCCGGATTAGTTGCTTGGAGCAGCCAGGGAAAGTCCTGTTTTGCTCCAAAAATTGCGTTGTTTTCCTGGGGACTGGGAAAGGACCGTTACACGGTAGAAGTTACGATGACAGTGGATGACGTTGGGAGAAGTGACTAAGTGACATTGACAAAAATCAAACCTTTGACCTCTGCCAATGAGTTGTTGACTAGGAAGGGTTCCTTCACGAGTTTGTCTATTCACTTTTACTAGACGATATCTAAGATTTCTAAGATGTCAATAAACAACATCTTGCATCAATGTGTGCAACCCCCAAAAAAGGAAAACATAGGGGAAAACATCAAATTCGAAGTTGTTCTTTATTGTTATTTGTGTTTTTTGACATGTTTCGAAAAGCTATGGCCCTTCAACTACTGGAAACACTGTGGCCATGTGTAAAAAACCTTACCCTGTCCCACTTGGCCAACGCTGTTTGATTGACCTCGGCCAACCATTGGCTGAAAAGACATGAAAAGACGACAAAAATAACAGGAGGTGATGGTTGGTTGGGTGGTTTCAATGGGTGTATTCCATGTACCCTCCAGGGAATTAACATATCCCACCTGGGGAAAAGGAAAATCATCTTCAAAATGCCATTTTTGGGGGATATGTTAGTTCCCTGGAGGGTATTCTTTATGAGACCAACTCTATGTTCCAGCTAGTTGAGTCGAGGGAAAAAAGCATTTGACATTAGTTTCTCCCGTAAAACTAGCAACATCTTAGCTTCTGAAAATTGATGCTTGGAAGATGATTGTTTCCTTTTGGGGCAAAAAGCCTATTTTCAGGGACGAATGTTAGTTTTAAGGAGTGTATTTGGTATGAGCCAGGTTCAGCTACCTTCATTCCACCCCCCAAAAAAGTGCTTAGAACTCAGTTGCTGGTGCCGTTCAGTGCGTATTGGATCAGAAGTTCGGGAATTGTTGTTGTGATGGCAAAAGACATGGATATTTGAAACCTAAATACATGAATCAGAATACTGATGATGGTGACTAGTTGTCCCTGAAGGCTGTTTTTCATTGAGTCATTGAACCTGATGAGCCAGTGGAAATCCTTTCAACTGGAGAAAGTGATGGTTTGCTTGGAGGAAGGTTTCAATTCATTGCATTTGTTTAGGTAGAAACGCCTAAATAAAGACAAGACATTAAACGATTGGTAAAGGGTTGATGTCCACCCCTTTGAAAACTGGACAACATGGACAACATTTCTTTGACATTGACAGAAAGTCACGCGACCTCTCCATGCCGCTGGACACAGCTTAGCTTCCATTCAGCAGCCAGATCTTATCATGACATTGGGGATGTGCCCCAGGTGTTTGGAATCCCCTTCCAAAAAAACAAAAGTTGTGTTTCCATGCGAAGACAAAGGTGATTGGAAAGTTGAAAAGCCGATAAATCACATGATGCTACTAGTAGGAAGCCATCAGCAATGTATTTGAGAGGGAAGAGTCCTGACAAATAGATATTCACATTCGGTATCCCCTACCAAGGCACTCTTCAAGATGCGTTTCCTTTTCCCCAAGTGAGATATGTTAGTTCCATGGAGGGTACATAGCCTGAACACTGCCAGGATGAATTCTTGTAAACCTTGCAACAAGAATAAGACTACAAACAGGTCTTTGAGTTGCATTCCATGCCATGCTCCGATTGACGGCATCTTGTGCGGACCCCTAGGTCAAAGTGTCAGATCAATATCTAAGTGACAACAAGCTTCAACTCTTTTGGAGGGGGAAGGTGCAAACAAGTGTGGCAAGACTTTTTCGAAGAACTGACGTCATGTCCTCACTTTTCGAATGTGACTGAAATCCCATAAGGACCTGATTTCAGGCCAGAAATAATGCTCAAAAGATCGAAGAAAAGCCAAATGGCCCTTGAACACTGGTTGAAAGACGATCCTTATTTTGGAAGGGTTAAACAAACAGCATTTGTTTCAGAGAGAGGGAGAGAGCCCCTTCCCTGACATGTCCAAGATTTTCATACTGTAAATGTGAAAATGTTCATGTCGTTTTTAGGTGGATAAGCTGTAAGTTGACTACCAATTGCCCCAGAAGGGTGATAATGTTGTGAATTGGTGGTTGATGTTGGAATTTTGCGATCTTCTGTTTTTGGAAACCGCTTCTGAAATTAAAGGGAACATGTTCTTGAGATCTGTTTACCCAAAAGCACTGAAATTCCACGAGCAATTCCCCAGCACTTCATCGGTAGGGCCGGGCAGTGGAAGGTACTACTGTGGAGGGTGCAGAAATCCGGCGATCACCACCTGAGATTTATAAACCCTTGTCTGGGTGGTGGTTTCAAAGATTTTTTATTTTTACCCCTATTTGGGGAAGATTCCCATTTTGACTAATATTTTTCAAGTGGGTTGAAACCACCAACCAGTTGTAAATATGGGGGGGGGGTAAACTACCAACCTCAACTGGTGAGTTAGCCGGATTTCTGAACCATCAACAGTAGTAGGTCACGCCATGTCAACCTATAAATGGCCGGAAAAGGGAGCCCAATTTGTAGTGCACTTGGCTGAAAAACCCAGGTTGGGTGCTATGGTTACTGGTCAGAGGATTTGTCCCCGGTGGTGGTGGAGGATCGTTGAAGGCGCATCATCTTTAAATTGCTATATAAGTTGAACATATGCATATGTCATACGAGTGAGTAGTGATGTGTAGTATGTAAATTTTGTGTCAATCTATGGTATACGATATGTTTTGTTTGTTGTACCAGGCCTGATTATGTAATCCAGGATTTATGATCTTATAGTTGTCTTTGACATATGTTGTATAGACTACTTCATATGGTGTATGAAATACATATACAGATATGATATACTGTATATATATATACATACATATTATATACAATGTAAGAAAAAATGTCTGTGTATATAGCATCTGATCTTGAAACACTTCCTTCTTGAGAAACCTTCAGTTCCACGCAGGAGCTTGGAGCAAAGGTAGCCTGGGTAGGACACGTGGCAACGACATGCCACATGCTACCTATACGGTGTTGAAGCAGTTGGGGTCCCTCAGTCCCGAAACGGCAACATTTGATGATTCCTCACGGTTTGGTACATGGATTCTGGGCAAATTTTAACAGCAAATTGGTGGTTAAGATTTTGTTGAATTCTGGTTCATAGAAATTATAGTAATTTGCCCAGATGGATAAATATGATAAATGTCTTGTAGTTCCGATTAATATCGATTTATCATGTATCCCGAAACTATATTACTGAAACATCCAAAACATAGCTTTTACAGTTTTGTAGTTGAAGATGTGCCTATGAATTGTTTATATATAGTTTTCAGCCTGGTAAACTAAAATGGAACCCAAAAATGAAGGCTTGGAAGATGATTTTCCTTTTCAAAGAGTGATACATTTCAACGGATGAAATAGAAACCAGGGCCAGAAGTCATCCATGTTTTCACGGAAGACCTCCAAATCAAATTGCATTAAGACAAGTAACAACTTGAAATACCATCACTGGGACAAATTTTGGCACTCTCAATTACCTAAAAAAATCTACCAAATTTATGGTGTATGCCTTGTTGTTGTTGTTGTTGTTGTTGTTGTTGTTGTTGTTGTTGTTGTTGTTTTGTTGTTGTTGTTGTTGTTGTTGTTGTTGTTGTTGTTGTTGTTGTTGTTGTTTGCACTCCCTGTTTGTCGCCAACATCCACGCCCAATGAAGCTCCTGCTGAGGTTTCCTCATGAGAAAAGCTGTTTCACCGAAGGATTGTCTTTAAATGGCAGTGTTGGACCAGAGGTGCAATACAGATGGGGACAAGACCACAGGATTCGGCGATGATTGGGGATGAATTTCACAAAAAAGGTGGATCTAACCCAACCCGGGTATGTTAATAGGTGAATGAACCCATGACAGAAGCATCAAAGGTCTGTATATAAACATATGGTAATGTGGTAAGTTTTAATCTAAAGATCCATTGTTTATCAGCCAAGTTCAGAACCTGATTGGGATGTTTTTTTTTCTACCCTAAGGATCAGCGATTGGACCCTCCAATGGGTTCGGGTGAATGAACCTGTATGACTTAGGGTACATCAAGATGAAGCCAATTTTGAGGGGTTTTCGGAGACTTAGGGTACATCAAGATGCTATTCAGGACCAAAGACTTCCAAGTTCCATTTTGTTCATGTTTTTTCCTTGATCACTGAAGAGCTTTCCGATGATGTCCCGGGCTGTTCCTTCACCAGCCCTGGCACCAAGTGGCCTTGGCCCACCAGGTCTTTGAGTCATGCGGTTTGACCGGGAAGTCGTACATTCGGAGCGGCGGGAAAAAATTGGAAGATGGTCAGCCTGGCAAATGTGAACGTGTTTTTTTTCCCTGGGGTAGAAATAGAAGCAACAGTGATTTTGTGGTACTCTAGTGGGAATAGCTTTAGTAATTAGAAGGTGACTTTTATCTTGGATGTATTTTCTTACAAAAACAACGCAAGATGCGTGGTGAATTTTGAAGCCAGAAAAAGCAAAAAAAAACAAAAAATGGTGGATCCCCTACTTTTCGTGTGGCAGTGCTTAGCGAGACCACATCGAAGGAAGTTTCCAAAATGACTTGAAGAAAATATGTGCCTTATGATGTCGTTGCTTCACCCTAACCAAAAGTGATGGTATGGCCGGAAAGAAAATAGAATAAAAAAACACACACACACATCATGTTCACCCCAGAACTTGGGGAAGATTTCCAATTTGACGATCATATTTTTTTCAGATGGGTTGGTTCAACCACCAACCATCGTTTGCAAGATTGATTTCCCCAAGCAACACCTTCAGGAGGTACAACTTGCAGACTGGCACTACAATACAGCAAGTCGGGGACACCAGAGAGAGATATCGTCAGCCGAAAAAGGTGGTTTTTGTGAGTGGAGAATTTGCACAACATGACCCAACAATTTAGGTGAAATGGAAACATTCATCTATACTATCTATTATTCATCTAGTGAAAAGTTGGACCATGACAATATTGGTGAAATAACTGGTAGAGGCCCACCTTGTAGATGCAGAATTTTTCAGAAGCAGAAGGTTGGAGGCACCCGAACATGTCATAGTACGCTTCTGAGGCTTGCGAAAGACCCTCTGTTTCTAAGGGTGTTTTTGAAGCAGAGATTCTTTGGTCAAGTTGCTATTCACAATCGTTGGAATATGGCATCTTGGTGTCTCCATTAGTTGAATTTCAAGTTGCTCGGAGTTAATGGAAATCACGGCGTTGTTTTGCCTTTTTTCCAAAACAAAAAGGTCTTGTTTGCTCACGACTGCGGATTCAAAAAATCTATCATTGGGACCTTTTCATGTTTATAAGTTACATCCAACTCAGTAGAAGGTTGTCCCCACAACTGTTTTTTGTTGTTTCTTGCGTTGACGAAAATGCCTTTTGTTCTGTTTGTGATTTCTTTATATAGAGCATTCAACAAGGAAGGCATATGGCCATACCTATCAAGAACCCATGATCCACTATGTCTCTTAGCTTCAGTTGTGTAACAACAAGAGATGATGGATATTAACATGACTATTTAACTACTATCAACCCAAACGTAGTGATGTGATTGTCTTACATATACATTTGAAAACTTTATACATTATGACACTATCTATTTCTATTATGTATAGATATTATATATATATATGTGTGTGTTTGAAGTAACATTTCTTTTCAAGATGGATTCATTCAACCTCCCGAAAGAAGCGCAATGTGATGAAACCTGCCACTCGTTGCTGAGACATCCTTGGAACGGCAATACTTTGGCGAAGGGGCTGTACTTTTTGAGACCTCTTTGTTGGTTTCTTGGTTGAACCGTTCACCGCTGTTTTAAGCCATCCCTCGTTTGTTGAATTGCGTGTGGAGGTGATGTGCACTTTAAGAAGGGATAGAAGAGCAATTGACAGAAATCAGGCTTCCCTAAGGTTCATTGGACCCTCTAATTGGACGGGTTATATAATGAACCTGTATTTATAGCAGGGGTGGTCTTAGGTCCTCTTATTTGAGGGGTCAGGATACTTATGCTTTTCCATTTTCTGGAAAGACTTTCAATGATGAAAAGATCAAGGATTCAGTTGGAGAGTCACAGGATTTTTGCGGACCTTTAGGTGAAGTCATGTGTGCGGAATGTTACAAGTTCATATTTTCAATTCTATATGGCTATATAATGGTAGACTCTGTTGTATGTAATTGAATTCATTCCCATGTTTATATTGGGACTTGCTGCCTGTGACTATATGAATCTATATGGGCAATTATATAGACCTCTGACAATAATGCTAATTGATTTAATACATATCTAATCACGTATATATATATATATACGTATATATGTATACATAACATATATGATATATATATATATATTCCCATTCCTCCGGCCAATAGCTTGTACCATTTTGACCGATATCTTTTTTTTTCCGGCCCTACAGGTTCTCACCTACCAACATCGAAAGGCGTGGGATGTGGGATAGTTGGATGCACCCCGATCCCAACGTGGGCCCCCCTATGGGAAATCCGTATATAAGCCCTTTTTTTGGGTAGGTATTTATGTTTTTTGTTCAATCCCCAAGAATCCTCCAGGCATCGGTTTTTTAGGATATTTTCAATGTGTTAAAAGTAATGATAGTTTTTGCAGCATGTTGGATGATGTGAGGTTCAAGATTCGTTTCCTACAAGGCAACTTTTGCAGAACGGACATTTCAACATGTAGGAACATGAGGGGATGTATGAGACCGGCATCTTAGAAGCATCAGTTACCCCACCTTACATCTGGGTCGATTTGTTATGGTATATAAATGTAGGGCCTAAATATACTATTTGTATATATGGATGGTATGGGTACTGACAAAAACCCCATGATTCACCTACGACCGCCGTGATGCAGATGTTGGAGTTTGATTCCAAGACCTTCAAAGTGATCCGCAGCCACCCCTTCCCGTGCGCCTGGGAGTCGTCTGAACCCAGTGGTTTTGCACAGCAGGAGGTTGCGGTCTGGGTGGGTGCAATCAGTACGAAACCGGTTTGGGAAGATGACGTGAGGTTTTTAACTAGGTGGTGGTTTCAAATATTATTAGATATGTATGATTTTCACTCTATTTGGGGAAATGATCCAATTTGACTGATGTTTTTTCAGATGGGTTGAAACCAGCAACTTGTGAAGCACTTGTTACTGGGGAAATGTATGACCCAATGAAGACATCTGAAAGAGCAACTGCACATGCAGCTCCAGGTACGGTGAAGGCACCTGGGCCGGGGTGGAGGTAGCAAACTGAAAATGCCCACAAGTGGAATTTATTGGGTGCCTCAAACGTTGGGTTTGGGGTTTTGCATTGCGAGTGGTATACCCATTTTACATACCTGGGACCTCTATTTTGGAAGGTCAACCCCCAAAAGCAACCCCTTTTCCAACCAAAACGGGTACGATACATTGAGTGCCTTCGGGCATATGAGCCACGAAAACAACCCTTCTACTTTCCATTTTACTGCTTCATAGGGATAATTGTAATGGTTTATGAAATAATCCACACATAATTTAACTGGGTAGTATTCCATAGGATCCGTGTATTGTATCCGTACATTTGGCTAGAAAAAATATGGGATCAATGTAGGTAGACGATAGTAGTGAAAGTAGATGGCTAACCACTCCCAAGTTCGGTGGCTTAGTAAGGGCCATGATAAAGCAAGACTACATGGGAGTGGCTAGGAGTTGCGCCATCGATCCTTTCCAGGTGGTATACACTCCCTAAAACTAACATAGCCATGGAAAATCCCCATTTTCAATAGGAAATACATCTTCAAAGGGTCCATTTTCCATTGCTATGTTAGCTTTCAGGGGCGTAAATATACCAGTCCCCATGGATCCTGTGGGTATAATCCCCTTACCCTTTCCTTGCGCCAGGTTGGGGTCTGACCACCGATGGTTGTGACCTTATCGCCACCACAGGTCGCCCGCCAAGGATTATGGTGGTAAAAATCGTTGATTTCAATGGAAATCCTGGTGGATTTGCACACAAAGTACACACAAAATTAACGGCTGGAACCCCAAAAAAATGGAGGCTTGAAGATGATGTTCCTTTTTTAATTGGGTGATTTTCAGGTTCCATGTTAATTTTCAGGGGTAATTGGGTCATTGTCATTTTGCGCTGTTGGAAGGAAAGACAGCTGCCTATTCATAATGTGCACACATTAGCAAAGCCGAAAACCCCCACCCCACCAATCAATTTGGCGTGGTAACAACATGTTTGGATGGCCTGATGTTTATACTGTTTCGGGGTTCCGAAACAGTAAAACTTGGATCAAAAACGCCACGGCAGACCTACACAGAATGGTCCAACTACGTTCTTACCATATCATACGTTGAGATATGCAATTGCTTCAATTGAAGTTATATACATTATAGTATTTACCTATCTTTATATTCACAATATGTTCATTATTATTATATACATATATATTTGTAAATTATACATAGGTTTTACTAGTACAGTCTATCTATGTTTTATTTACATGATTATCATGTTTACTGCTTGTTTTTAATACTGCCGTATCCTGACCCCTCAATAGTGGCTATTTTATCTATTTTGAGGACCTATACACCCCTCCTATACAGGTTCATTCACCTTTCCATTGGAGGGTCCCAGCTGATCCTTAGGGTGTTTTTTTTCAAACAATACCAGCAATGCACAGTTTTTTGGGGATTATAAGTAAACCTATTATCTATGAGAATCCCTAATAACCCACCCGAACCAACAATTAACCATTCCCAATACTTCCAAAGACCTTGAAAGAAACGTACGTTGTATCAAAGGCGGTTTATTGCGGAAAGGCGGTTATTTAGCAAATGTTGATGGAGGCCCTAAAAAGCAGCATTTCCCAGCTTTTTTTTCACCGCCGTAGACGCTTCTTCACCGATTTGTTCAACCTAGGCGGAAAAGAAAACATCAAAAACACATGGTACGTGCACACACAAGTAACACAGCATGCTTGTTACACCCGCGTAATTGCTGACAAATAGCTCTTTAATTTTCCCCTTCATACTGATGAGCCGGAGTTTCATCATGAATGCTATCCACCTAGACCGATACAGAGGGTGCGCTGCACGTGCCACTCCTAGGTTCCAGAAAATGGGTAAGTTGATGGAAAAATTAGGAGAAAACTGCTAAAAG
Organism: Breviolum minutum Mf 1.05b.01; assembly: GCA_000507305.1. NCBI lineage: Eukaryota > Dinophyceae > Suessiales > Symbiodiniaceae > Breviolum > Breviolum minutum. The sequence continues at coordinate 76,059 of DF240053.1, read as the reverse complement.
ACTAGAACATGGGTGGTGAAAGAATAGCATTTCAATGACTGAGGCACTCTTCAGGTGTTTCATGCCATCTTCATCGCCGAAGCAGTGATAGAAGCGAAAATTCTTCTTGTAAAATCGGGCTTGCTTAGCGAAGTGCAGCACCATCTGCAAGCAAGTACGATGACAAATTGAAGTTGTATAATCAAAAAATTGCAATTTGCTCCACACAAAATTTGAAAATCTAGTGCAGACTTGTCACATGAATTTTGGGCCTCAAACGAAAAGCATCAATGCCTCTCCTGCACAACAAAAAATGCGCAATCATCAAAAATCTAGAGCCTGGGCAACAAAATGGGCTGATTGAAGTAAAATCATATGTGACAACAAAATTGTTTGATGTTTTTTGCTTGTGCCTCATAGATAGCTTCGATAACGCTACATACCGGGAGCAAAATTCATACCCAGCATTGTAAAGGTTTCGTGCATCTTGGTCTTCAAGTACTCTGCCACAACGTTCACTGATGCCAAAGAACTTTGCGCAGTGTGTCCTAGCTAAAGAAATTGACTGATCAAAAGCATTACGCGTGTCACGCAACATGAGCATTATCACAAATATTTCCAACTGAACTTTGACCTGAACTAGGTGCACACAATTCCAGTAGCAAGCCAGGTTGCGCACATGAAGCAAGCAATGCCAATCGCTGATCATCAGGATTTTGACGTGCAAGGTCAGGCATACACCGAGAAATCCATTCAAGAACCACTCGTCCATTGAAGGCTTTTGCTGTGAAAATTATTTGACCATTTTTTTTCTCTACCTTAGCTGAATTGCAGTTCAGAACCAATCATAGCTCCTTACGCCAACAATAGGCAAGCTTTAGAAGATACGATATCTCCCAAAATATTTTCAAGTTTCCAAAGAAAGTCAGGCAACATTTCGTGTTTTGAACGGGGGTTGGCTCGATGATATTTTCTCAGTTTTGCAAAATCTCTTGAAAGACTCGTAGGCCAAGTCAAGATGTCCTTGCAAATCTGGCGCTTCTCCAAAAAAAGCAGCTTCACAAAGCGTCATCCTGAGCTAGACATGTTTCAATATAAATCAAATTGATTGTTGCTCCACAAAAATCCAGGAAGGCAAAACATGACAAAACAACCTGATACTGAAATATATAACTCCAGTCATTGCTCCTTGAGATTAAAAGACCTAGTATGCTGGACAAGTCTCAAGCATGACCCGTTAACGTCAAAAACCAGGCCGAGATTTAGAGCGTGCATAGAACACCCTTGGATAATTCCAGGGTGGAATCCACAGAGCAGAATTAGTGGGCCTCAGCTCAGATTCCCAGAATTCCCTTGTGACATTACATGTGCATGTGTATATATATATATGTATCTATATATATGTACAAATATACATAAATATATGTATATAGCCAGCAAAAATGTAAAAAAAAATATTGCAATGTTCAAAATTCAAAATAGTTCCGAGGGTCACGGATCAGGATCACCCATTTGCTCTGCCAAAAATGTTACCAAATTGTATTGTTGCCAATTGGGTCTTTCATCCAAACAATAGTATAAATCACCTGGATTGTTGCTCCTACCCTTTGCGTTGCACCAGAAACAAACTGAATCCAACCTTTGCCAACTCGATCTGAAACGTAGGCTCCACTTATGCCAGGCCCAATCCCCCTTCAACTCCGTTACTATAAATTGCCTTCCATTGGCCAATGTCGCGGCCGGAGTATCAGGATCAAACCCATGAAATAACAAATTGCACGAGTAAACCACCTGTCGCAAAACGGTATCCAGAGTGACATTTTTGTAGAACTTATGTTCTTCCAAAGCAAAGATGCACCAGCGAGCACAACGAGAGGATCGGGGTCTCCAAACTTGCGGAAGGGAAACAAATAAGCCAACAATTTTGGTCCCATCATCCAAAATTTTAGCGCTATCCCCATACAATGCAAAAGGTATGTGGTCGGGAGTTGCCGGACTAAAGACTGCCCAATCTTCTCTAAGTTCTTCACGATGCGTTTGCCAAAAGGCTTTCACCCTTGATCGTGGGATCTCAATACCAATCGTAGTAATAAGCACATGCATCAAACGATGCACATCCAAGATTGGAAAACTACGTGTTTCAAATCCACCAGGTGCTTTGTCCGCTTTTATCGGGATATCAATCATTGTGGGGTCCTTGGCTAGAACATGCCCAGTGCACACACACACACACACTCAAATTAACGACACTAGAAGATCTATAAAACATATTATTCACTAGAAAAAAGAATCAACCGCCTTTGATATTAACGTTAACGATAACGTTTCTTTCAATCTTTGGAAGCCTAATATTATCATCAATTGTTTTCTTTTGTTGGTTGCAAAGATCCCTTGCAAGTCACCCGTAGTGAGCCGGAAGTTAACAAGCCATGTCATCAACGCGTCGGTGTATATATATATATATAAAAATAAATCTATATACACAGTCCATGTGCACATGTATATGTTGATCGACCTTTGAAAATGAAAAACTTGCCGACCGAAGGGCTATATCCAACTTACTGGCTCTCATGAGGTCTCGCGCCGCATTTCGGCCAGCTTTCAACCGGCCCAAACGTTGGCTCGTCGGGTGGCATTGCCCACGGGCATCCTGAAAACAGATCACTCACCACAGTTTCATTTATTTCAGCTAGATATGATTGGAATGAAAAGATAAGAAACATTTTATTATATATTCGGGGTAAAAAATTAACTTAACATGCCCGAGACCAATCGCCATCACGAGGAAAGCACCAAAGCTCGTTGATAGGGTAAATCAGTTAAGTGATGAAGGAAGGGTCCAAAACGCCTAGGCTAGTGCATAGCAAAACTGTTCCGTGCCAAGATCATAGTTGATATTGATCGATGATTCTTAAGGTACCATATAATTTTTGATATCTAAGCTGCATAGCTAATAATGTTTGATCTCACAAATTCCCTGTGATTTTCCCACCCATGGTAGCGGTGCTGGGTCCTGGTAGTGCGCTCTTGCGCTTTTGAGAGCTCGCTTTGCACTGGTTGCCTCCCGGGCGCTTTGCGCTTATCAAGGGATCTTGGAATATAATCTTGAAGGTAAGAGTGAGGGGGCCTTCCGTGCATGGACATTTTCATTTTCCAAAATCTTAATTTAATTAATTTAATTTGGGGATCTGGTTGGTTGTCTTATGCATGGATGCATGCATGCATGCATATAATCAAGGTTGTTATGTATCTTCGATCCAAACCAACTACTAGCATATTTGTATGTCATGGACCTTCAATTTTTGGGGGAAGCCACAGGGCAGAATTAGAGTGGTCGAGGAACTGTTCTTCAGCCAAGATGCTCCTGATTGAACGTCATCAACTATGTTTTGGTAAAAGCAGCCACCATCATCAGCGTCGTCTGAACCTGCGTAGGATTGAGTCAGTATATACAATGTATATCTCATATCAACTATCTATATATGTTTTTTCAGTTTCACTATTTCAACGGCACAAGGCACAAATCAAATTGTTCGATCTTTTTTAATGGTTAATCTTCGTCCACCCATGCACATGCCTTTTTTTTGGGCACCCTTGATAAGTACGGTTCCACAGCGGCAGCTAGGCACTATCCAAACACTAGAGCTCCCCAAATGATTGAAGTGGCTGACACACTGCATGAAAACAATTGACCAATTCGAAATAATTTCAAAAACATAAATTATATATGATATATTTTATATCATACTATAATATAAAGCAACATGTCAGTACAGTGATTGCAGCCAAACCCCCAACGCTAGTATGGGAGAGTACTCAGTCTAGACCGCTGTGATCCATCAAACGGCAAAACTCAAAATGCTGGGTTTCCGGGAACCTTGCCATACCCCCCAAGCTTCACACCGCAACTGTATTTGAACAAATCCGATTTATTCAGCAAGATTCCGAAAAAAATCATATCATGAATTCAGGACCATTGATTTAAAGAACGGATGCTGAACGAAATCACCAGTCAGTATGGAAGCAACTAAGGAAAGCTTGGCAAAGGTTCAAAATTCATCCTGGATTGACCCGGTCTGTGCCGGGCAAAATTTGCTCCCAGGCTGCATTGGAAAATACGCGGCCCTCCAAAACTAAAAACGAACAGAGGCTAGAAATTCTGCATAGCCATCCAAAGCTTTCTGACCCTGAATGGTTTTCTGCTTGCAATCCTTTTCCTGCAAGCAATTGTTTTGTCAAAACGATTGTTTACCGACTCCTCATTCTAATATATATATATATATATTTTTTATATAGATATCTATGTTATGATGATCGTTAATCAATTATTATAAATATATATCGATATCAGTCCTCAAAGGTGTCGATACTTGCTTGAAGACTATCCCGGACTTTCTGCAACTTGGTACGTTGGCTGCCAAGATCTTTCGTAACAGCAGCCGCAAGTTCCTTTGACCTTGGAAAGAAGAAAGTTAAAACAACTAGATCGATCGATATCGATAAATAGGTGAGGTGGAATTTGAAAACCATAAGACACCAAGAGGAGTTTGAAAAAACAGAGCAAATGATATGATCTATCTATGTTGAATGTCCCATTCAAATTTTGTTAACCCAATAAGCCAAAGCAGCAATTTTTGTGCCCTCTTCGTTTTCTCCGCGATATCGGCAATCTTTGTGGTCAGCTGGTTCAGGACCTTGACGGCGTTTCAACGATGCTGGAAGATTGGCAGGCAGAATTGGGTGATGTATTGGCTCGATATTTTTGTAAAGCTATACAACGTCCTACGCACCTTCTTTGATTCTGCAACCTTCTCCTTCATTTCCTGTTTCTCCTTCCTAGCCTTCTCCCTAGCAGCTTCCCTATCTTTCTTTTCTCTTTCCTTCGCAGCCTCCCTCTCCAATCGTTTGTTCTTCTGTTCCTCAGTTTCCTTCTTTGACCTTTTACTCTTCTTTGCCTTCTTCTTGGATTTGTTCTTCTTTTTTTTGCTTTCAGAGTCGTTCTTTTTCTTGTCCCGAGAGTGTTTCTTTTTCTTGTCCTTCTTTTTCTTGTCCCCAGAATCGGAACTCGGGTCGTCATCGCTGCCCTCATCCGTGTCCTCACTGGCCTGGGGAAAATGGAACAGCAATGATGGTGGAACAAGGGGCAGCGAGGGCAAAGGATGAAGAACATATATATACAGCTACTACGCGTAGTAGGTTGAAAAGCAATCTTTGAATGAAACATAATGAATTGAAAATCAGGCCTCATCCTTGCTATCTGAAGTCGATGAAGCTTTTCTTTTTTTGGGCTTGTCCTTAAGCTTACCTTCATCTCGGGTAGTCAAAGAATTGGAAAGGATGGTGGAATCCAAGTGTTCTTCGCTTTCTTCATCCCAACATAAATATAAGGTTAAATCCTGAGCAAAGACAGCAGGTAAATCGGTTTGTGGGACAGGGAAGACCAAATTCTTGGAAGCTTAAATGCATTCAAAAATCAGAAAATGAAAGCAAACAACGGAACATTGCATCGAATACTTATTTATATATATATATAAGTACGTTCCAAAAAGATGATAAATTATATATATATATTTTTTTTATATATTCACTATGCTGGATCAAACTGATTCTGAATCTTCGAACCGTTTCAACTAGCGCAATATAATGATGAGATTCCTTTCTTGATGGCAGGTCTGGGTGCGGTTTCCGCTGATGCTTAAATTCTGGTTGAGACTTGGCCTGGACAATCTCCTTGGCTATTGCAGGAGAGTTGTACTTCTGACTGATTTGTTCCTCAGTCATCCATCGACGGCATCCGCGTCGATTTTCTGTTGCAGTCGTCTCCAATGACACTGCCCAGCAACTAGATGTCCAGTCCTCCCCACAAGAAAGCCACTTCTCATAGAGATCGGCCATGGCAGCAGTACCTTAAGCAAAGATGGCTGCTTTGGTTTTTTAATTCCTTTATGATCAGGTTGACTAGCTGCGGTAGCTGGTGGAATTTCGAAATAACTTAGTTTGATAGATCATGGCGTCAAAGATTCCAAATTCAGTACGTACTTTATATCGGGCGACCATGGAAAACAACAATTATAGCTTATCTCCCGGAATGTTTATCTCAGGGTTGCAGTACTTCAGCAAAGGTACGATCTTTAGAGTCTTTGGCTTTGGCAATTGCTTCTTGCAAAGGAAGCGTATTCTTGGGACCTTGGGATGGGTTTCTATGTTATAAAGGCCGGGATTCAGTAGAATGTATGTGCATATTATGTGTTTTTGTTTTGGTAATTAGAAATGCTCTGGGCCCTAGACTCTCCAAGCTTCGATAGAACCTTCCCTTTCGTGCTTTGTATGCCAACCTTTCTTTTTTTTCTTTTCTGCTTCCTTTGTCGCTTGTTCGATCTCAGCTGTGTCGTGGCGCAAGAGCTCGGGGACGTCAGTAGCTGGAGGTTCCTTTTCCTTTTCCTTCTCTTTTCCTTTTCCTTTTCTTGCTCCAGCTTCCTGCTTTTCTTGATTCTTGATGTCAACCTTGTCTTTCTTGCTTTCCTTCTCTGGCTTTTTGGCATCCTTTTCTTTCTTGCTATCCTTCTTGCCATCATTCTTGTCATTCTTGCTATCCTTCTTGCCGTCATTCTTGTCATTCTTGCTATCCTTCTTGGTACCTTTCTTTTTGGTATCCTTGTCATTCGTGCTATCCTTCTTATCTTTGTTTTTGGTATCCTCGTCATTCGTGCTATCCTTCTTGGTATCTTTGTTTTTGGAATCATTGTCATTCTTTCCACCCTTTGTCTTCTTTGTCTCTTTCACCTGCGATTCGACCTTGCTTTCCTCAGTCTCATCACCCTGCTTGCGTTTCCTCGCCTTTTCAACCTTTGGTTTACCCTCCTTTGGCCCAGTGCTGGATGCTGAAAATTTGCCTGGTTCAACATCTTCCTCACCTGATGATCCATCATGTGCATCATCTCCTGACTTGCTTTCTTCTTTGACCTTATCACGCTGACTCCTACTACCTTCTTTCTCAGCAGCTTTAGCTTTTCCACCAACCTTTACCTCATCATCAGGATTTTCCACATCAAGCCTAGTCTTGGCCCTCAATCGTGTCATCGCGGGTCGCTCATTCTTTTTCTGTTCCTTATCATCATCAGCTGCATCTTCCTTACCATCATCAGCTGCATCTTCCTTACCATCATCAGCTGCATCTTCCTTACCATCATCAGCTGCATTTTCCCTTGTTTTGGCCCTGCGCTTGTTTGGTTTTTCCGTTTTGGGCACAGAAGGCTGTTCATCAGCTTGCGCAAAGGAAAGCTTTCGGCGGGGTGTGGCGACAGAGTGGTTTGGGAGATCTCTTCTCTTCTTGTGCAGAGCTTTCCCTCGGCAAGGTATGTATAGAAAGATCACATGATATGAGACTTTGTCAATGATGACTCATGAGTGCATGGAAAGCGTATACGTATATCTATATAATTTTGCATTAAAATAATATATTTATAATATTATCATATAATTGAATGATGCATATGCACTGCACTCCTAAGATGAACAATTACACAGCCTGTTGTGGGTGGTGGCGTTTCTTTCTCCTCTTGATCTTCACTGATAGGACCTTCCAAATCTTCAGGATGCGCAGTCCTAGCGCTATATAGATATCAATTAGGTAAGGGCAGGGCAAAATCGATCTAGACAATATAGTTCGATCCCATGCATTAATCCATCAAATTTTTGAGACCTGTATCTATAACAAACGTAACCGCCATCTTAAGGCCTAGAAATAACGCGGACACATATATGCTACATATACTCTTTTACAAATCTTTTACCCCCAATCTGTCCTGTACTTGGGTGTGGCAGATCGACGGGTTTCACCCTCACTTCCATATCCAATTGTCAGCTGGCTGTCTGACGCTGCAATCTGTCCGGCCGCCTTCTCCTGGCGAGCCTGTGCTGCCTTGAGGAACTTCTCTGCCATTGGTGCTAACTTTGGCCAGCGCTGGCTGGGCAAGCTATGTATCAGTGTGTTGGCGATATATTTAAATCGGTTGTATATATATATATATACAGTACTGGAATTTTATTTCGCAGAAATTCGCATAAATATAAATTGATCGCCGATGTGTGTCTGATATATATATATATTATATATATAATAAATATGAATGATATGATGTATTTCTTTTCATCTTTGGGCTGGAAAGGGCCATGCTAGGACAGTAAGATGTTCATGTTTTGAGATTTTATTTCGCAGATATTCGCACAAGTAAAAAAAAGAAAGAAAAAATGCAATTTTTGGAAGGTGCAAGTTCCACGCTAAACAACGTACTTTCCATGCTAAACAATGTACTTTCCACGCTAAACAACGTACTTTCCACGGTTTGTCCTCGGTTTGTCCTCGGTTGTTTTTTTTCTGAAAATATTTCGTACTCAGCGCAAGTTTTTTCATCATGATCTTTAATTGTGGAGATCGATCTCTAATTTAAAGCTTGAATTGAAGACCAAAGCTTAGATGTAAAGCTCCGGCAAGTGCCAAGAGAAGCTCATCGATGGGTCATTTTAACCCATCTAGTGGTAAAATTGGTTTGTAAGTACCCCGGGCCACTTCTCCTTTCAGAAACTCCCTCACCTCGTCTAAACAAGCATGTTTCCAATCGAACGGCGCCTTCACCACTGGCACCTGGGATACGGAATATTGTGAAAAAAAACTAGGACGGGGGGCTTGAGAAGTAATGCGTTTGAAGAAGGCCTTATGCTATCCCACAACAAATCGAATCCCTATATCCCCATGATTAATCCAACCCGAGGCGCTTCATCGATACTTGGGATAGCTTGGGTTGCAGGCTTAGATTCCTGCAAAACGGGCAGCTGAGGGAATTTTGGCGTTTTAAAATTTAATGATTTTGCAATCCAAGGCATGGTGCTGAAGACTCATATTCGAAATTGAAATCGCCATGCTACCACACGCTTCTGAATTTTAAGGGGGTAATTAATTTGGATATCTCAGCCAGGACCCTTGTACCTCAGTTTGTCCCTGTTGGCCCTCAAATCACCATAAGCCTCCAAGAATTGTTGATGTTCTCGAAGTAGTGCCATTCCAAAGCCTTTTGGATAAGCTGATGATCTCTTCATATATGCTCCTCCAGACCTGGGTTTGATCGGTAGAAACAACATGTGATCATAATATTTGGGGGTTGCTGGGGGTCCATAGCGTGAAGGTCCCATTTTGGACGATCAGTTTTTTGGCAATCCGTTTGTGGCCATCCAAATCCTGGTGATGCAAGTATATATATATATATATAAATTTAATTTATATATATATTATATATATGATATTTTCCATCAACATATATATAGACATCAAAACCGGTGTCGAAATATACAATGATCTGAACTGATGATATCAATTAATTGAGTCAGGATACACACTAACACTTCCATCTGCCTTCAGTGTTTTCTTCACCATGTTGACCTTGGCTGAGGTTTTTTTAATGCGCCTACGCATCTTCTTCGTCATCATCCGGCGAAGCTTGGACGAAAATGGCCTGACCGAGGGATGTGCTTTCACACTGTTTCTTTTCATCTTTCGGCTGGAAAGGGCCGTGCTAGGACAATGATGTTTTGAAATTTTATTTCGCAGATATTCGCAGATATTCGCACAATTAAAAAAAGAAAAGAACATCCAATTTTGGGAAGGTGCAAGTTCCACGCTAAACAATGTACTTTCCAAACAATTGAATGTCATGTCTATAAACGAGGAAGCCCTTCAAAAAACCCATACCGATCCACAAATATTGGGCACCAGGCGTACTTCCGAAAAGCTTCGTTGGTTTCATTGTCAAAGAACCATGTGCCCCCATATACCTAGGCCGCACAACTTTTCCGTTGAGGTCGATTCCCCAACGTTACGGATCACAGAGTTTAAGATTGCGCGTATATCATCGATGTAATATATATATATATATATGTATAAGTGCGCGGTGCTAGTCTAATTAGTCTATTTTGGTTGGGAAACTGGGGTGCAACTAGGATGCAGAAACGTTTCCAGCCAGCCGAGTCCAAATCCAAGTTTTTTGAGTAGTTTGCAAACCCGGGCCACATAACGAATATACGGGAACCAAGGCATTAAAGAGCTATTAGGTTGTTCTATCAGTGTCAGCACCTGCCTAATCAAGCACAAAATGAGAAGAAGTGCCCACCTTGCAGTCAACCTTGGAAGGATGTGGCAGACATCGACTAACAACACTTGCAGTGTACCATACAGTCCCCAAAGTAACAAGGTCAACAGACCTCCACTCCCCCAAAAAAATGAAAAACTAGTGAAGCTTATTGATCATAGACCCAGAAACTTGTTGCTCGATTGGATATACCCCAAGGCAGTGTTACCAAATGGGCGTGTTTTTGAACGCTTTGACGTTGCAACATTCATCCACACAAAAGAAGAGCAAGGTGGCCCCCCTACGCACATGGCGTAGGGCTTGAGGCGCAAGATGTATTGGACCGCTTGGCAAAGTCCAACCCTAGGAAGAAACACAAATGTCATCAGTATAGAGTGTTGATGGAGATTGACGGATTATTTTGATATATATATTATATTATATAAAAAAATAATAATAATATATATATATATATGATATAATATATATATAGCTGACTTCCTCCTGCAAACACCTTGGCCTTTATATTGCGATGGTCAAAAACATGAGGCCCCAGCACAGAGTTGAGGTCATGCTTGTGTGGCTTCTGGAGAATCTCGAAATACTGCCTAAGCTATAAGTCCAATTTTTGATCGAGATATATCTTCAAGAACACCCTACTCACCTGTATCTACGCTTTTTAAACACGACACTGTCCCCTACAGTTGATGGAAAAAATCATGCACCACTTCAGGCGCCCGAACGCTTTCTAAAAATATGGGATAAGACCAACATTTTGGGCACCAAGTGGCGCAGGATTTTTTCCATCAACAGTATTGCCACCTCAGGCCCACACGCATTGTATCCTGAGCTGCCTCAACGCAGAAGGCGGGACAAAAATGGTGGGAACAAATTGGATGCGATGATTTAAGCTTGATGATATATATCAGTTTGAGGGTTCGGCTATATGCTTCATAGATGGCCCCAGCGCCACTAAAGAAGTCCATGCAGTCCAAATTTCCTCGAATCAAGATGAAGTACCTTTGGAAAATATGACAAAACAACTAATATAACAACTAGATTAGTGCTGATCACACCAGATCCATATACAAGTTTCTGCACGCTTGGTTCCCATCCGAGATTTGGCAAGTGTAGTCCACAAGGTGGAGCCTCGAATGTGAGTATTTCGCAATTTCTAGATTCTAGATCAATCTGATCAATCAAGTAAACTCCCCCTGCATTCTCTTACCTCTGCCTGATTTTCATGACAGTTTGGTAGTCATAGAATTGAGACCGAGAAGCATGATCAGTGGAAATCCAACGGCTCTCAAAAGGGCTACTTGCTTCTTAGTAAGAGCAAGCTGGGATAAAGTCCATGGCTTGGACCCTACCATGGTTGAAATCAGAAGTTTCTTACCTCACAAACCTTTTAGAGCCCCAAAAGCCTCGGTCATCCAAGTGTTGTGGGTTCCTGATTTCATCGTGGCGGTGCTTTGCAGGCATTGGCAAGGAATTGGCGACACACTGCATAATGCATGGTATACCTCCTACTTTTCATCTGCCTCTTGGCCGTGGTCGTGGTGGCTCTGGTTTCCAAACCCCAATTTCCATCTATTAAAGCTAATAGACATTGATAGTGACATTGATGATCAATTTGATCACATGAATGAAGTCAAGCTGACTGTCAACTTGACAACAAAAACCCAATTAGTTTTCAAGGATCACACCTTAAAAAATCAATCGACATCTTCAGGCGACTCATCTTCGTCTTCGCCAGTCTCCTGCTCGGATGCCTCCACGTCACTTTCAGCAGTTTCTGGTTTCACCCAACCGGCAGCCTGAATCGCCAAGAACCACCTCAGCAACAATGTGGCTTTTGAATTGGCGGAGCATGGGACCAAAGGTGTAAAAAATATAAATAGATATATATATATATTAATATATATATATAATTATAAGCTGCAGTGAAATATATACATATATATATATATATTGAAACAATTTAGAGATCTATTTCTATATAGCTTGAAGATAGAGCTGATGATGGAAAAAATTAGGGAAGGAAAGCTTTAAAGATTGAATGATTCCATCCGAGAAGTGCTACGTACATGTTTTGTCTCCAAAGATATGCCTTTAAATGTCGATGATTGAAATTCCCCAGTTTCTCATTTTTTGACAGGACGCCACAAACTAATTCTGTTTTCAAACATAAAAGATTTAGGATCACACAGGACCCCGGGCGACCGTTCGACACCACCATGAGTAGCCCAGTAGATGGAGCACCCAGGGGGCGTTTTGTTGTTGGCCTGGCACAAGTCGAGGCACTGGATTTAAGGGGTATTTGCTAGATTGACCAACTTTGAAAATCTTGTCCATCCACTGTCCTAAACATCATTGCCTTTCAAAGTATTTTCAATAATTTCATTAACCATATTGGCAGCAAAAGCTAGCATATAAGTTTCAAACAGGCCTTCAGATGAGCACGGGTTTGATCAAGCTTGTTCAACCGCTCAAGGTTTTTCAGGGAGACTTTCGACACGTAGAAACCAGCAGTAGTCAACCTCAATCGCTTAGATTTTGTAAAGATGGGTGTATTTAGGTTTTGGAATTTCCCGGAGGAATACTTATATATATATATATTTATATATTTTTTTGCATACTTATATTTACGATACTACGCTCTTCCATCAGTCTCAGTATTTATTGCAATGTCAGGATTTGGTTGATCGAAAAAAATCCTTGAAAGACCAAGGGCCCAACAACACCCCGATAGTTGACTCGGAAGCAGCACCAGCGATAGTGAAGGACCTGGGCCAACATATAGGGGCTGGAAATTAGCAATTGAAGGTAGATAAATTAATGAAACTTATCACCAACGAACCATTCATATACAAGTCTTTCTGGAACACCATGCCACAAACCAAGGTATGAACTTCACAGTGAGCGGAGATGGCGGCATCGTGGAGGCCAGGACGTGGCACTTCTTGCTAAATTTTTGCAGGATATTGAAGTTGGATACCTGGAATATCTGGGATTCCGGAGGGAATTTCAAGGGCCATTAGCTGGATCGAATGATCATCAAAAGCAGATATATAGGAAAATCACTCATGATCAATAATTGATAGAATTATTCTAGAAACCACTCGCCTCTACGGAATCACTTGGCAAAGGGCTTTTGTCCTTCTTCTTTTTTTTTCCTTGTCGTCCTCTACTTTTGTCATGCCTTCCTTCACTTCCTTCACTTCCTTCACTTCCTTCACTTCCTTTGCTTCCTTAGCTTCCTTAGCTTTCCTCTTCTCATCTTTTTCATTCTCCAAACTTACATCTGACTTTGGTGGCTGGGGAATGGGGTCAGTAGGGGCAGCTGAAGTTTTACCTCTCCTCCCACGCCCCCCACGGCCACGCCCACGGCCACGTCCGTGCCCACGGCCGGTCTCCCCCCACGCAGCCCGATCTTCATCACTTTGGTTTTCCTTGTGTTCCTTGTCCTGATCTTCAGCTTTGGAGACGCTAGCTTTTTTCTTTTGTTTTTTTTTCCTTTTCGTCAGCTTCCTGTTTACTTTCTTCAGCTTTGCGTTTCTTCGCGGCTTTCCTCATCGCCCTTTGTGCCTAGGGCAAAGCTATATATATATATATCTATATTTTACATACTAGTATACTATATCTTAATTCATATAAATATATATAATTATATTAAAAACAGGTTGGCCAGTGCCCACATGTAAATGTCCCAGATCTGCAAAAGGCTTGAAGATGTTGGTCCGAGAGAAATGTGGTATATAATGCTTTGAATTCATTCAAACATTTTATTAATCTGATTTTCGAACTACCTTTGCTAGATTTCCTTGCCTTCACAACATCTTCATCATTCTCCTTTGAAAGCTGCCTACACATCAACTCAGCTTGCCCCTCAAGTTGAGCATCCACATCGGCCAAATCCTTTGTGAGGGGCCGTCGGTCCTGGAATGTCAGGCGTCAGATACTAGATAAAACACATTGTAAAATATAAGCACACACAACGCACACATACATAATTATATATATATATATTGATTGAATTTTAAAAAATAGCTAAATTAAATTAGAAAAACAACTACCCCTGTGACCATTGACTGCTTGTTCTGGGTTGTTCTTTCTTGCTAGTTATGTTCTTCAAATATAGTTTGATGTTAATACCAGCCCCCACTAACCTGGCCTTGTTGGCTGTAGACCCTTCGCCCTGCTCCTCATCAGAACTTTTCAAAGCGTCCTCGTTAGAGTCCACCGCTTCAGCCTTGATTGCTAGCTATGGGGTTCAAGCGGAAGAAGAAGATTTTAAAACACATATCACATACCTATCTATTAATGTTGTGTGGCTTCATGTTTTTGTCAAATACTTTTCTCCCAGCCACCTTCATTTGATCATAAAATTGTTCTGCCCTCCGCTGGCTATTGAACGGCTCTGGTTGGCTGTGAAGTTGCAAAGTCTTCTCAGCGTCCGATTCAGAATCCTGTGCATGATGGGTGGGACCCGAGAAGATGAATATATATATATATATATACATGTATGTAAACATCATATTGGTGAATTTGAATCATTTGCTTCCCTGCCTCTACATCATCACCACCAGCATCAGAATCAACAACAGTGGAGCCGATGCTTCCACTGGAACCCTTTGATTCAAACTCCTACCACACCGTGTAGGTTTGAGGGTACATCGATATCGAAGTATATCATTGAGCTGAATCGTGTAACTTGGCCGTGAAAGCGAAAAAAAAAGTCCTGGCTGCCCTTTTTTGCTTTGGGCCCACGGTCAGGAATCTTGGAGCCATTCGCCCGTAGTTTCCCACACTCCTCCGCTTATGTGGACGGATATAGAGGCCAATAAATCAAGTAAGTAATCGTAATCAATTACTATAATTGAATTATAAAAATTAAATCATGAGTTCGAGTGCTACCTTGAGAAAACCTTCGGACTGAAGATTTTAATGTAATGTTCTCGATTCTTTCAGTCCTTAAGGCGGAACGTAATGATCGCTTTGATTTGCTGCATTTCTTCACCCTTTGCTGGAGACCTGCCGCACTGCACACATTCATGATCTCTGTATATATGATTATATATGTACATATAGGCCCACCACATGAAGTACATGCATTCCTTTTTTTAAACAACAGCGGGCCCACCTAACACCTCTGTTCCTTTGCAGACGCATCATCGCATAGGAAGCTAGAGCCCTATGTTGATTGGCTTCCACGACTGACCACGCCTCCCAAGAGATGCTTGGTCAAAATAAAATATAGCTAACGGTGCAAACATCTATCAATGGGAATTCAGAAAGGGTTCACAAGCAAAACCTAATATCAAGTGGAATCACCATGCCTCAAGCTCATGACGTTGGAGATATTTGTTGAGCGTATATTTGCGGCCCAATTCTACCAACACTGCCTGGCATGATGGCAGATCAACCAATTTTTGAATTTATGACGGATATTTTATCATGATTTTGAAAACAACCTGGCCTCCACTTCCTTTTGTCGTGGGAGGGATGCATCACCAACAAAAGTTGCCAAGTAGCTAGCCAGAAACTCAAAGTTCACCTTATCCTGGACCTGGTGCACTCATGCGTTCTTGATAAAACTGATATTCAAATGATGATGATGTTGTGCATATTTTGGCACCTATAGAGTGAACAAACATTTTATTTCAGGCCTGGGTGTGGGTGATCTGGTGGACATTAAGGTTCACGAACGAGAACTTGCAAACCTGATCATGGGTGGATCAACCAAGGTTTTTGGGTAGCACCTGAAAGCTAATATTTCAACCCAGGTATTTGGAATTTTATTCCACCCCTGAAAAAATCTAAACAATAGCAATTATCAGCCACGTAACTCTTGGGTCCTTTTCCTCAATGCAAAGGAAATCCCGAAGCTCCTTACGCCGTTGTTTGATGTAGCCAGGCTTGTCCAAGAACTCCATGTAGAAAACCTGCAAAGAACTCAATTGCGTTTATTTGATCGAGATATATGGCTAAAGTTTCAACAAATGACTCACGCCAATTCCCTAACCTTCAAAAGATCCATGACTTCTTGCCGACAATAGCGCAAGTATGATGGTCTCCCAGGTCTGTTGGACATGCTGGCCATGGCTTATTTTGGCCCAGAAAAAAAAACGTGGCAGATTTCTGGGGCAGAAAGGAAAACGGCTTCGAATTGGAGGTTTTCTCGGGCTTTCTCAAAAATCGATTGAACAACATCACGATGATCCCTAAGCTTGGGATATAAGAGATATATAAATTGATTATAGCGGAGATACATGTACCAAAAAACATCAAGATTCATCAAGTATGCAGGGCCAAGGGTGGAAGGCACCTGTTGCAAACACCGCATCTAGATTGGAAAGCGCATTCACTGCCCGGATTGCTTTCAGCATGGCGTCAGTGGATGCACGTTAACAGCTAGATCTAGATCTTACTGGGAAACATGGATCCGGAATTTTGGGCCTTTAGGGCTAGGTATGATATCGTTCGAGAAGATTGGCAAAAATGCCTCATGGTATCCAAAACTATGCATTGCATTTACAATAACCATGCATTTGCTATCGAGGAAGGAGCCAGTTTGGGTATTTAATTTCCACCCAACATCACCAAATATGTGGCTTTAATTTTTTTATCATCGGTTGATTGTGATCTTTGGATTTCAATTCCATTAACTTGTACCTCTCTATTTTTGGGCCCCATCACTTCAAAGCGGCGATGGTGCAAAGCCAAGTCCCATCCAAAACTTGCAAGGACATCTAAGTAGCAGACCTGGGCAGGATGCAAAAAAATGTCCGTTGTGAGTGAAAAAACATCCTTTTTACAAAGGACGTTAAAGAAACGTTCGAGGAAGCCTTGGGCATTAGTTGAATTTATGGTATATAAACCCCTACCATTAGATGCTATCCCCTAAACCCATATATATATATATATATATACCTGGAACCCAAATGACCCTTGTTTTGATTGGAAAAGACCTTGTTTTGAAGGGTTCAATCACCAAAATAGAGGACAAACAGGTTCCAGGTATATGTATATATATATATTAATACGTACATATATATAAATAATGGGAGTTTAGACCAGCGATCGTTCGAATAATCTCGATGTGAAACGCCCAGCACAACCCCTTCCCCAGCCATCATGTCATGGCAGCCAGCCAGGCTCAGAATTTCTCTTTCGCCTCCGCCGTGATCCGCTCCTTGGCAGAAGGATTTTGGATGTTTGGATGGGATTTAGCAGGAGATATATGTGTTTGATATAGTATTTAAATTTACATCTATTTATACATACATATGTATATAATATGTATTTATACTTTTGATATATATAATATATGATACATGTGCATTAACATGTACTATTGACTAGACTCACTAGACTTTTTAAATAGCATCCTTTTTTGGGAGTCAACAACCCCTTTAGAAAAGAGCTGTTTTCGAAAGCCAAGGACCACCGGTGAATTTCAATTGGTGAACAAGGTGAAGGTCGGGGAACACCCAGTTTTTCCGAGTCGTTGATGTTTTTTGGGTTGTGAAACTTCAACGATTTTTTGTTTCACCCTGGAAATTGGGGAAGATTAATCCATGTTCACGATCATATTTTTCGAAGCGGGTTGGTTCAACCACCAATTATCGTGTTGTTTTGTAAAGCGGAGCCATCATGAAAACATATGTAAATAAAAGAAACAAAAACATCAAAAGCATGGGGGAAACACATGGAAGGAAAAATGGACAAGTCTGCTTTGAGGGAAAATGCAACTCTCATTCTCATGGCTTGTGATTGGTTTTTGTTCAGGTCCCCAACTTTGGATCCGACAACACAGCCAGACTGTTGTGTGGAAATGGTTGCCTTGACACATCACAAACCGGTTTCTGAGACATGTTCACAAGAGAAAAGCATCCCGGGTGTTGAAGAGATGTGTATGTTTGTAGCTAAAAAGATTGGGAGACCAATCATCAT
This sequence comes from Breviolum minutum Mf 1.05b.01, assembly GCA_000507305.1. Taxonomy (NCBI): domain Eukaryota; class Dinophyceae; order Suessiales; family Symbiodiniaceae; genus Breviolum; species Breviolum minutum. The sequence continues at coordinate 58,003 of DF240053.1, read as the reverse complement.
GGGAATTTAAGGGTACCGTCAATGCCACCCCTCGCCAACAAATAAGGCCTCGTTAAGGAATTATTCACCACCACCATCATCACCCCCATGAAATCAATCAATGTTTTTGGTATTTTGTTTCTAAATATGTGTTTGAGAAACATTCCGAAATCAAGTTTTTCAAGGTAATAACGTTTACAGTAGGCGATTTTTTTTTTTAAACTCTGCACGTGTTGGTTGACCAACCATTCACTATTTTGGATGCCCTTGGTGTCAGCTCAAACCTGGGATCTAGCAGAGATCAAGTTGAGCAAGCTGATTCTACAGTAGTTAGAGGAATAATCCCTCAAGGTATGACAAGAGATGTCCAAGTCAGAGTAAACAAGTACAAGTCTTATATATATGAATGTATTATTTCTGAGTATAACAGTACAACTGTTATGAGGAGCAGTTCAATAGTTCGATTCAATGAGCAAGTCATATTGAACCGTCGACCTCACCGGGGGGTCATTCAAGAAAACCCAGCTTTGGGAGAATCAAACAATACCTACGAATCTAAGGTCATTTTGAGTCAGTTTGCCAACAATGTCATGTCAAAATTCACCAATTACAGCAATTTCCTTAGTATTTGAGTTGGTAATTATAGTGACCCCAGAAATTCAACCCCAGAATTTTCAGTGTGTTTCTTCGCATTGGATTTTTCCGAAATCAACAACGGGTTTTCCCAAAAAAATCTGATGGCTGGTCGTCGGGATACCTGAGAGACAGTGGTGAAGTGGCGAAGTGGGTGTCGCTTGAAAGGGAGTGATTTGGAGCTGGAGTATCTAAAAATCCCGTTTCATACCAGGGAGTGATTTGGAGCTACTTCCAAGTTGCTAAGTATCACGATTTTTAGATAAATTTGAATCGTTATGATTTGTTTGGGATTTCCACTCAGTAAATCGATAGCTCGCAAAGAGTTGTATCATGTTGGTACCTCACTGTTGCACGATCTTTACATTACCCCTGCGAAAGTTAACATGTTCTCAAAAAAGCAACCATTTCAAAAGGAAATCCATCTTTCAACAATTGATTTTCAGGGCGAATATGTTTCTTCTCGGGGGTTATTTTCTAAGATCAAGGACAGTTTTTATAACCCTTTGTTTTCCAATGACTTTGTGGAGTACCCAACGATTATATGGCATCTCAGACTTTTTGGGCCGACATTGATTGCTTGGTTGTGGTCATTCAATGGAAGCATTTCGGACGTCATTCTCACCTTTCCTTATCAGTATCCCTTCCATCCTATCTATCCTCAGTTGTTTCGAAACACATTTATCTGGTCAAACTATAGCGACCTCACACGACCTCACCCCAAGTGGGTAAGGGAAATCCCCTTATTTCAGGGTGAAATATTATAATTTGGCCAGATTTATGTCTGTAACATATATTTGATATACATATTGGGTTGTCCTCCCCGGATCCCAGGATTCCAGTCACCACCAGGAATATTTTTTTTGTAGTAGGGGATCCCAACTAATAAACCTTCATTTTGCCACTGGGAGTGGGGGATGGACCACCTTCTGACCGTCGAACCGTGGCCTCGTGTAACACGTCAACCTGTGGGAATGTGAGTGGATTCGATGTACCATAAACACATACCATCCATGTATAGAAAACAAAAATTACCTACATTTACAAATAAAAATCAACCATTCATGTAGGTAAATACCCTATACCATCCATGGGTTTGATGGTATATTTACCTACATGAATGGTTGTTTTTTTCAAAAAGGTAAACATGTAGGTATAAAAACCTACCAGTCCCATGGACTTTTTTTGGGGGGCCAAGGAATCACACCCTTCAAAAGCTGCCCCAGAAATGTCGATATAGTCAGTCATATAGCTGGTAATGTATGTACCTACCCAGTCTTCCAGATAACCTTCCTCGGGGAGGTCACGACTTGACAGAGGTTGGGATTGGGGGGGTCCAAATAATTCCAATCCCCAAGGTCTAAGGTCTTTGGAAACTATAGGGATAACAAATCTTTAGGTGGTGAAACTTCACAACTATATTTTGTTTTTTCACCCCGAAAAATTGGGGGAATGATTCCCAATTTGACTTGCGCATTTTTTTCTTGAAATGGGTGGGTTGGAAACCACCAACTGGATTTTTGTTGACCTGAGATTCCAGGCTATGAAGCTGCCGATGCCCTAGGACACTTCAGTGCACAACCACGGCAGGCTCCCAGGGAAGAGGCCTGGCCTGCAACATTTGATGGATTCGGTACGGCCCAACAAACAGTTCCAAAACCCATCCCTAGACATCCAAATAACTCCTCAGGAGGGGTGTTTTAGGTTTTTTTGGGTGGTTCAAATACCCAACTTCAGCATGTGATTGGATGTCTAGGGCGTAGGATGATATAGAATCCATGGGACGAACGGTATATAGTTGACTACTAATGTACCATCAAAATCAATCATTCATGTAGATAAAATATACCCTCCCCACAGATCCTGTAGGATACGTTTGGTCCACCGTTTTTGGAGTTTTTCGTTTCGGATGGAGCAATGAAGCTGTTTCTATGGTTGAAGGGTTTTGATTGTATCGTGATGTACAGTGAGAACGAGTATAAGAACAGCATGCAAACGAACTCTACGTACAATTCAGGTCGAAGGAATGCTCCAATTCCAACTCCCCTTGTTGTCAGAGTTTTCCAGTTTCGTTTTTAGAAAAAACTAGGAATATATTATGCTTCGAAAAAAATACTAGACACACTTTCTCACCACCTAAAGAGGCATTTTGCATTATACCTCTTTTATACAACTCACTTGAGCAATGAAAAAAAAACTGGTTGTTTGGGGTACATAGGGGATGAAATCCTACCCAGTTATATAGGGATTATTTCATAAACCATGACATAAGGATCCTTATTAACCAACCAGTATAGTGGAAAGTAGTAAGGTTTTTTTTCGTGGCTCACTTGGTGACATCCCCTAAAGCACCTCCTCAACACAGCCGGACCGCCAGGCAAGTCCTCCGAATGCCTCCTTTGACTTCGACGAGCTTGATGCGGTGCAAACTGGGGAGATGGGGCGATGATGGCCGGGGGCAGCTGCAAGTGTTTCAAGGTCAAAAAGTGGTGAAAATTCAGAACCTAAAGGGGTGATGTGAACATTGATAAAATACACCCACTTTTTATGGTGTTTTCAAACTCACAAGTTATACATCATCTCATCATATATTATGTATAACTTGTGTTGTTTTGCTTGAAGGAAAACTACCTCTTTACGTTTGGTCCCCAAAAAACGCTCACGCTCAACTCTCGCCTTCAGGATCCCACGGAGCGCAAGCCGGGCAGTGCGTTGGCCAAGCGCTTGTGGGCTGCAGAAACACAGGCGCCTCGTCACCGGAAATGAACTTGTGTTGGGGTGTTGGGTTGGGGGTTTACCCCGGAAAAAGAACAAAAACCTATCAAGTCCCCTGAAAAAAAACATTTCAAAAGGAAATTGCATCTTCTAACCAACATAGATTTCAGGGGACATGTTTAGTTTTTAGGTGTGAACAGTTTTGTTTGGTTATCCTTGGGTTATCCTTGCGTAGATAGCCATTTCATAGGAGCAAGATTCCTGTTTGTTGTTTTTTGGGGGACATGTTTGACTTTGCGGCCTGCTGTTTTTGTTTGGTTTCAATGGAAGGTTGTTCTAGATAACTCGTGACACTAGCAGATACTCGTAGAAGATGAGTCAGGTTTTTTGTTCCTATTCACGAACTTTTGAATACAGTAGTCAATTCTATAAGGAATTTTCCCAACATACCGATGAAAGGATTCAGAAAACTTTAGGAGGGATGACTCAAATACAAGCGGCGCTTGACCATCCGTTTCAGGTACGGCAATGGAAGTGGCTGTCCGCCGGCCTTCTCTTTTTGCTGGTGGGGGGCACCCATTTGGAACGTTTGGAACGTGTGTTTTTTTGTTTTTTTTCGAGAATACGTTTGGAAAAGTTAAAGATCCAGAAATGATGGGGGTTCGTCTGGGTGGTATAATTTTAGTTTGTGTATTTATGTGTTTGTTTACTGTTTGTTGGTAAAGATTTGGCTTCGTCTTGTAACTTGTTCTTGTTTTGTTTTTTTTGGGGGACAGTCATCATCAAGATGTAATCATTTCATGCTGCCTGTTTTTTGTTGGGTGTTGTCAGCAATCCGAACCACCAACGCCATCAGTGAAGCAATGTCAAACATGTAAAAACACAAAATAATACACCCAGGGCGTCCACGTCGGAGTTAAACCATGTCTGATAACAACGACGGAGTTTAACCATGGTATAAAAGATTGCAGGTTAAAATCAGGGTTTTCATAAGCCGTTCTGCCAAAGTTGGATTTGCACATTTTAAGAAGCGTCATAGCAGCTGGATGGACGGGGGTCGGGACAGTGAGATTCCCGTGAGATTACCGTGAGCTACCCCAGAACGACAGTGTGTACCTTTAAACGTCCGAGTTTACCGGTGAGATCACCCTGAGATTCCGTGAGCTTGTGTCACCTCATTCCTATCCATCCGTCCAGTGTGTAATTTGACCATAATGTTAAGCTTTAGCACAGTGAATGGCCCGTGATTGACCGTGATCCCCTTCGACGGAGTTAAACTCGGTCTTTTGTGTTCGTCGTAGTTTAACTCAGTCTTTGGAGCCCCTGGGTACATGCAATCTTGTGGCCAACTGGCATGTGGAGGCCATGTTTCTACAAAGCATTGCGATGTACTTTGCATCTTGGCTGAATTTTTGGGCGTCAGTGTTGCCCAAAAAAATGTGCTGAGACTGTAGTATTGATGTACCCGACCATGCAACACTTGATGGTTGTTGGGAAACATTATATTGTAGGTGCAGGACAGTAAAATACCAATCAGATTTTGGTGGAAATTTAATGTTTTTTCTTGACTTCCTATATGGGTGTTTCCAAAAATAGAGGTACCCCAAAATGGATGGTTTATAATGGAAAACCCTATTAAAATGGATGATTTGGGGGTACCACTATTTCCGGAAACACCCATATATATTTGACTCAACCCAAAAGCATTGTGTCAATAGCGACAAAAACCAGGTTTCGTCGAGTTCCTCTAAAAACACGGTTCGTTTAGCACGAGCCTGGAGCATCGCTTATAGTGGACAAGGGGTATACATCCCTGATAAACTCATGGTTTCGTGACGTTACAATGACTGAAGTTTGTCAAGAAAAGATCTCTTTAAAGGAACCATTTTCTAGTATTTTTCCATGTTTTTTTCTTTGCAACTCTTTCTCCCAAATTACAACCTTCATTTTGCCTCCTTTGAGAATGGTGAAAGCCTAGGCAAATGGCAAGGTGGTGCGTATGGTGTTTTTGTGTTTTTTTTGAATAATCCCATGAATACCATCCATATAATATGGTACATTTACCTACATTTGGTCGATTTTTATGGTAAATTCAATGATTCAGAGCACCATTTTTTCGAAGCCAAGGCTACTCGAAGGTATGTCCAGTGGGTCGGCGATGTGCGTGCCAAGGTTCGGAGGGGTTGGAGGTATGTGTGGAAAGGTGACACTGTACATCTGATATCTATGGGGTTATGTCATTACCTACTTGGAGGATCATCCCATTTAGTAAGTGGTTAGTAACCCCTATTTATAAGCCATTTAGGCCATTTGGAATAGGAATAACGTGTTGTTTTTCAATTTTCACCCCTATTTGGGGAAGATTTCCACCAACCAGTTACCCATACCATCCATGTATAGTAGTATATTTACCTACATTTACCATTAAAAATGTATCCAAATGTAGGTAAATATACCAGCCCCATGGATGGTATGGGTTATTTGATATCTAAACTACAGGGGTTTGAAGATGAAGTTATATCAGTTATATCTATTTATATCTCATGTCATATCTATGATTCTATATTTGTTTTCCATGTTCCGCATATATGTATTTATGCCTTTTTGTTTTCGGTTTCTGAAGGATGAATTTGGACCTTTGACACGCTTGGAAGACCCAACTCTATGGTATAACTGTTCCAAGATTGGTGAGACATGTGGTTACAACCATTTTGTGTTCGCTTCCAAACCCCTGGATGTCATTTTTAAACTTTTGATGATGATGATGATGATGATGATGATGATGATGATGATGATGACGATGATGATGATGATGATGATGATGATGTGATGATGATGATGATGATGATGATGATGATGAGATGATGATGATGATGATGATGAGAGATGATGATGATGATGATGAGGATGAGAGTGAGGATAGGATGATGATGATGATGATGATGATGATGATGATCGATGATGATGATGATNAGTGATGGATTGACTGATGATGAGTAGTGTAGATGAGAGTAGAGTGATGATGATGATGATGATTGATGATGATGATGATGATGATGATGATGAGACGACGACGACGACGACGACGATGACGATGATGATGACGATGATGATGATGATGATGATGATGATGATGATGATGATGATGATGATGATGATGATGATGATGCTGATGACGATTATCATGATCATGATTATCATGATGATGATTATCGTGATGATCACGACGACGATGATACTGTCTGAAACTTGTGGTTCATTGTGTTGTTTTCAGTAAAGCTGATGAGAATAAACCCTTGTACAGCATCCTCAACTACCAAAATCGGATCTTTATTCCCTGGGTTTCCAAAAACCCCTTTGTGAGAGAGGTATTTGAATCCCAAAAACATACCCTCCCCCCCAAAACAAAAAAACATACCAAACCTCAGGATGTGTATGGTTTTTTCAGATAATAGGGGATTGGATCTTCCAAATGTTTTGCAACCCAACAACCCTGTCCAAGGTAAATCGGTGAATCACATCACACCCGTCGCTTCGCTTTTACCACCGAGGATTCCAAGTCGGCTGATTCACTAGATCCCCATGAGGTGGAGCTGACTATGAGGTTGGAACGTGGGGACATTGGTCATGACACTCCCTGAAACTAACAGCGTTTACCTCCCCCATGATTGAAACTAGGCCCAAATTGCTCCAAAAGGAAATCAAAATCATCAAGTTGAGAATTCCATTTGGAATGTTGAAAAGGGGCGCAAATGTTAGTTTCAGGGAGGGTTTCCCCATTTTTTCCAGCGGATCTGATCAAGCAGCACATGCAATTGTCGGGAAGTTTGAGGGATTTCCCTTAGTCACATGTAAATCTGGTGGTTTCCAAAAATAGCGGTACCCCAAAATGGATGGTTTATATGGAAAACCTTATTGAAATGGATGATTTGGGGGTACCACCATTTAAGGAAACATCCATATGGGGCTGGTGTCATATGAATGACCCCTGAGACTTCGGTGATGACCTTGATTTGAGGTCAAAAACAACCGACCAACCACCCCGCTTTCTAAGGAGGATAAAGAAAGATGTGTGAAAATTTGTTTGTGGGTTGTGGAAATCTGTACCCAAGCATACTGTTGATGGTTCAGAAATCCCAAACAACCACCGGCTGGATGTATTCAACCTGTGGTATATTGTATTATGAAATAGGATAAACTACCAACCCGAACTGGTGTTTGCCGGATTCCTGAACCATCAACAGTATCAAAGCCATCCAAAAATACTGCAATCAACAAAACAGGACTCTAATCCTCTAATCCATGAAAACCCCCGGTCAAGTAGGAAATGGAACCCTGAAAATCTGTCTCCTTTTCCTTTAAGGGGGGTATTTTCAGGTTCCAGCCGATATTTATCGGGGATGTAGACGTATTTTTTTTTCACAAGCAAACGAATCGTTTTCGATGTGTGTTTTTCCATCTGAACTAGATTGGTTTCAAATAGTTTTTATTTTCACCCCTACTTGGGGAAGATTCCCATTTTGATGATTATATTTTTCAAATGGGTTGAAACTCAACCACCAACTATGTGAAGCTTTCCAGGGTTCAAAAAAAGTTACCACGGTTTTATCAGCCGCAGGTTGTTGCAACCTCGCGATACCTTTGCCATGAGCTTGGGCATTAGGGAGGTGCCAACAAACAACCAAAATCAACCAGTGATGGCGACTTCTGCCAACGAACATTGGCAGAGAATCTATTGGTGGTTTGTTTTGAAAGGAAGATTGATAGGCCAGCACCAGATGAAGATGCAACAAACATAGACTCACCTGGAAACTCTTGGACCCCAAAACCATGAAAAATGAAGGTTTTAAACCCCCAATATATGGGTTATATCTCCAAGAAATGAAGGTTTTGGGTTCCCATGGTACTGGATCAGATACATTGCATATATTATCATACTGGGGAGTTGTGCAGGTTTCACGCTGGTGTATATGGATTTCATGTCCTTTGCTTCAGTGAGATCACAAAGAACCGTTTACTAAAGAATGCTCATAGACTCATGGATGTGCAATAATTTTTGACAACGCAACCGACGACAATAAACGCAAAGCAACTAGCAGGTGCTACTTCTATATAGGAATACCAGAGAGATTGACTGTTTAAGAAATCTTGTCAGTAAACTAAGCAAAGTGATCCCCGGTGAAGCACTGTAAGTTTATAAGGTTTGCTGGAGGTGACACTTGATGTAAAATTATCTTGATGGGATACACTATCAAGTTCGCTTCAAACCGAGGTTCACCATAGGGATCGACTAGGGCTTGTATTCTTATCATACACATACGATGATAATACGCATACTGTACTCATTTTTAATTAGTAGATCACATACTGTACTCATTTTATTTATTAGATTGACTGTTAATGATCATTATGTATTTGTTTTATTAATATTTGCTATATACAGACTTATAGACTGCTAAATTATAAATTGATATGGTTTTATGTGTATGATATATATATATATATACACATATTCCGTTTTTCGTCCCCCATCCTTTCACCGAAAACCGCCAGGTCTCCAGCGTTCCTTTAGATGTGGCGATGTTACTTATGCCTTTAACATGGCTCGTGGCGACGATCTCCGCACGTAACTTGCGTCTTTGGACACGAACCTTGTTATCAGCCTCGGTACTGGCACTCTTTACAGGTGCTGATCCTGCCACCTGTTTTGGGGGGTTGGTTTTTTGTTGTTGGTTGCGTTGTTTAACATGTTCCTGTGGTAGTTATGGTTGGATGATCCGATCCTGTAGTTGGTTGCTTCATAGGTTGGTAAGGTTCAATCATGTTTTCAATGAAACGGGCTTGGAATGCAGAGGCGCCAGTAACATGTTGTCAAGCATTTTTTTTGGACAAACTATGATTTTTGATATGTTTGTTTAATAGTAAATTCATTTTTCCGACACTATTCATTTACATTTGAGCGGTTTTAAGAAAATTTGCAGTATGTACTCTAAAACTGCTTGTTTCGGCTGGTTTCTTTCGCCATCGTGTAACAGTTTTCGATGTTATTCCCTTTTTCTATCCCATACAAATAGGACGTGTAAGCTGTTGTTCGAATATTATATCCATTGTCATTTTCTCTTCAGGAGTCTTATCTTAGTTTTTCAAGTTGCTCAGCTGTTGCCTTAACCATACCGCGTAGTGCTTTGACAGTAGTATTACTGCACATGTTAGTTTATTTTGTTTCAAAAGTTTGATCTACATGTTCTTGAAAGTGAAGATGAGACACGCGGTGTTTTCATGACATCACTTCCTATGTTTTCGTTTCTTCATCACTCTTGTGAATAACTTCAGTAGTAAAGCTGAATGAGATGCTACTGTTGATGGTTCAGAAATCCCAAACAACCTGGGATGTACCAACCTACCAACTGGCTTTTGCCGGATTTCTTTCTTTCATCAACAGTATTTCTGGGCAAATTACTATCGATATCTATAAATCATATAATTCCTAAGGGAGATTCCCTTACCCATAGCATCCATGTATGGAATATTTACCTACATGTACCATAAAAAATCAACCAAATGTAGGTAGATACACCATACATGGATGCTATAGGCTACGATTCACCATATTCACCATATATTCACTACATTTTGGGGCTCCATTCAACGAATAGCCCCGTGTTTTCTCACAGGTGCTTTGGGATCACTGACGATGTTGCCACAACCCATGGGTTGGGAAGCTTGCGAGGTGTCGCTGTGGGTTTTTTGGGAGCTTGGGTTGGTGTTTTTTTGTTTTTTAATGAGAAAAAGCAGCATGAAAAAACCATCAAAAACCCACCTATATATGAAGAAAGGTCATCATATTGACATGTTTGGCGAAGTTTGAATGGGGTATCTTGAATTGGGGTTTGTTTGTTGTTGTTGTTGTTGTTGTTGTTGTTGTTGTTGTTGTTGTTGTTGTTGTTGTTGTTGTTGTTGTTGTTGTTGTTGTTGTTGTTGTTGTTGTTGTTGTTGTTGTTGTTGTTGTTGTTGTTTTGTGAGAAGATTAAAGAAGATCGCGGACTTGACGGAGTCTTTGTTTTGTGGCATCTTTTTAGAGTGAGTGACAGTGTCCTTGGCTATTTTAGTTTGGAAATATAGCGCTAAGCTGATTTGAGAGTATCTAAGAAAACCCCAACATACCCTTGGAGTATACCCCAGGAATCCCTAAACCCCCAAATGAAAGGAATTCCTTCATAAACTGTTGGTTGGGGGTCTGGGGTATGTTCCAGGGGTATGTTGAAAAATTCCTAGAGAGTACCTACATTTGCAGGAGACAGGTGGGGTTTCAAGAATATTTAAACAAAAATCTTTTGCATGTGGAGGTTTTGGAAACAAAGTCATGAATTGATCTTTTGAAGTGGGGCTAGTGAACATGGATACAGGGCGTGGTTTGAAGTGCATCCGTTCAAGATGTTCAAGTATGTGGGATGTATATATATTTTTTTGGAAGTTTCTGGAAATGGGTGGAAATACCGTATGTCATAGTATAGCAATTAGTTTTTCGTCAAAACTAACAGAAAATTGTCCATATCCAGGTATCCTGGTCTCACTCTACAGTACTTCCCAAGTTGATTAAATCGATAAAGTATCACCCAAAAAAACTTACAGACTCGCGGATCAAAGCCGTTGAGAAAAACATTAGATACTCTTCATACTGACAGGCAAATCTGCGGGAGGATGTGCTGTTGCATTACACAGGCGCATCGGCGATGAATAGATCCTCCCCGATAATTTCTTTGTGTTGATGTTTCTGGAAAAAATAGAGTTGGTGATGGAATATGTTCAATGGGTACGATTTCTCCCATAATCATGGAAGTCAAAAATTAGCGGAAATCAAAGGAAACTGCTATTGGAGGGACCCATTTTTCACCAAACCATGATTGTGGGAGGAAAAGTAGTTGATACATGAAATACCCTTGCTCGTAGTCTCAATCTCTCAAGACTTTTCTAGGACTCAGTCCATGAGATGGTGTCACAGAATCAAAAAAACATAGTGGGTTGTTTTTATGGCGATGTTCACCTGTTTCATTTGTTTATTTTTGTTTACGTTGAAACTACCGTTTAAGAAAATAGATGTCCCGAAGATTTTGATCACATTTTCCAAAGGTGGTGCAGGTTTTGTTGGCTTAGCATGCAACCATGGGACATAGAACCGGATAGACAGGTTATTTGACCAACCAACAAAAAAGCCCATCTGTCTTGATGATTCAATAGAACCATTTGATACTCAATCAATGGCTAACCTGTTCAGTCTTTGTGGATGACATATTTATATAGTAGGAACAAAATCCTGTGATTAAACTCTTGCACCCAACCATTGATTATACTAGTTTCAGGGAGGGTAAGCTAAATTCTGAAATTCCGTTTTGACAATATGTCATGATCTGTGACACTTTGGTAAACTAACATAGCTGGCTGGAAAATGGACCCGGATTGAAGATTTCTTTTCTATCAAAAACAATGGGGATATTCCAGCCAGCTATGTTACTATGTTAGTTTACCAGAGGGTACTTACTTGTTGGTTTTTGGGCTTGATACGTACTTTGAGGTTCATCATCCCGTTGGGTCTCTCTACTTTAAAGGAACAACCGTTGAGTTTTTTCGCTGGAGAAGCCTGGTGAAAATTGACTTTGGAATTCTTAGAGTCGTTGTTCCGGTAACAAGTATAGACAAATAGATACCTTCCATAATACCACTAAGATTATTCAATTTAAACCAGGATATTTTGGAACGGTACTGTATAGACTATATATAGTTTTTTTCTGTTCGTCCTAGTACTGAAAGACGGAAATCATTGCATCATCATCATCATCATCATCATCATCATCATCATCATCATCATCCATCTAACCCTCACCTGCTAATTTTCGTTTTTTTTTGGAGCTTAACGTCACCCTCGCCTCCGCGTTTGATTCTCCTCTAAAATTTCGCTAGGAAGCGACCAAGCAGTTCCAGAAGTGGGCAAGGCAAGACAAATGTTCAGTGTATTTTTTCCCACCGAAAAAAACAGAAACAAAAAACACACGCTTAAATAACCTTGAAAACTGAATGATTTTTTGGAGAGGTACCCTCCAGGGAACTAACATATCACCCCAAAATGGCATTTTGAAGATGATTTTCCTTTTCCCAAGGTGGGATATGTTAATTCCCTGGAGGGTAATTATTATGATTTTCCAAAGCCAAGGGGCGATCATGTTTGTTTGTTGGTTTTTGAGTTGGAGTGCAGGTTGTTTGGTAAGAGTATGTAAGAGTCAAGGTTGATTGGCATGGAAGTGCTCACTGGAAAATATGATATGATTCTGCAGGATCACTGGATTTGTGGATGTGGATGTTGACCTGAAGTATTCCCCCATCGGACTGTCAGATAGGGAAGTCACCATTTTGGGATGTGCACTAGGGTTGAAGCTTGGCGATAAGTAATACCGTTATACCCCGTTCCGGGGACTTACTACGACTTAGTAACTTTAGTACACATCGCATGTCAAAACGTCGCATTTCAGAACATGTCTATACATTTGAACCGAAAACACCCTATAGAATGTGTTTCAATGCACATCCACGAAGACAACATATTCATGCTTACAAAAACATGTGTGATCTAAACTTCATGATGATCCTAATTCAAATCAGGCTCCAACAGGAAAACTGCAAGAAGTTCAATCAAGTTGAATATTTGATTTCAGACCCCAACATCCATCGAACATCCCAAAGGTTTCCTACTCGAAATATCCATTGCTTTTGTTCCACCCCTGGCACTTCAGAAAATGATGCCATACTTCAAGCAAAGTCCACTGACCATTTCCGTTTCCGTTTTCGTTTGTTTTTGGTTTCTCTCCAACAAAAAAAACTACAACGGGTGCACTCCATGTATTTCTAAATGGAACAATTTTCGCCGCTTCAAAAAAAGCAAAACCGCCAATGCTTCAGGCCATTGGCTTAATCTTTTGGATTTGGTTACAAGATGTCCTTTTAGGCCTACGGTTTCAGGCCCAGTGGTTTTGTGGGACACCAAGTTATGTTGGGTTGGTCGAGGTTGGCAGGTTTGAAGAGGTGTTTGTTTGGAAGCAGGTGATTTCCCATTTAGATTTTGACCTGACTTGATGCCCCAAAAATTGGAGGTTACTTATACTGTAGATCCTTTTTTAAAACGGGGGCGGGGAACTCAGCATCCCACAGGTCGGTCACCCCACAAAGGTCACCATCGCAGAATTGCCAGGAAGTTGTTTGTTTCGTTTGTTTGGGGTATTTTTTTTTACAACTGCACAGCGGAAAATTCTGAAGAAAGTCTGGTTGGAAGATTAGAGTTGCTAATAGTCAATGTAGATGATGGAGGTCCCACGTTCTGTTTCCATAGATGCTTGGTTCCATGTGTAGGATTTGATTCAGTTGATGGCAATGGATCCGTTTCGGTGGTCTTTAAAGAAACTTTACTTGCTTCCAGGAAAGCAAGTTGTTAGAGGACATGAAAGAGCAATGAAAAAAACCTGGTTGCTTAGTATATAGAAGGGGTTATGACTACCTTTTGTTAATAGGGTTGATTAAATATCCCATGATAGGAATCCCCATTAAACAGCAAGTTTTGATGATGGAAAGTGATAAGGGTTTTGTTTCGTGGCTCAACTGATGCCAAGCTTCATTGCAATGAATCAATTCAACCCTTTCCAGAAAGACCCTGATCTTTTAGTAATTCCGATCATCTACAGCAGTGATTTGAAAAAGAAACATGTGAAGTGTAACAAGAAAATTGACCAAAGGTTCAACACCCTTTTACTGCACATTCGTAGAACCAGTTTTTTGGACTACGGTCGACGTTTACCATCAGATACCAAAAACAGCCGGCAGCTCCCAAAATCGGTCAGGGGCAAATTGTTTGTGCTGGATCAAGCCTGAGTTTGGGTGACCAAGGGACTGAGTCGTCTTTGATTGCTGAAACTGATGACCAAACCAACCTGTCGCCATTCCTTGGTTGGTTGTACTTTGGGTTTCAGAGACTCAGCTTAAACGTTGCCATTTTGCTGTTTGTTTCATTTCAGACATATTTGTCATATTGTAGACATATTGGTACTCTTTACGACAATATGAAAAACCAAAAGATGCTATTTGACATATTTGTTCTTGGCGTTTTGTTGAATTCAAACCAAGTATATACACCCCCCGAAATCTAAACATGGAAACAACACAACAGGCTGGAGGTTTGGCAGAAGTTGTTCCTTTCCAACAAATTGTGAGGTTCAGGTTCCATGGTTAGTTTTCGGTGTGTGTGTGTGTGGTTAACCACCAACTCTTCCTCCCCCACAACTCCATGTATCTTCCAAAAATGTGAGTTTCATTCAATATAGGTCCCTAAGGTTTCAAAAAAAAAACAATTCAAAACCTGGCATGAAAATTTTGAGGACCAACCGGACCAACACCTCTGTTTTGCTTGTACAGGTAATTTTGTTCCCACTAAACCAATATTTACCATCCCGAAGTTAAACATAGCCCTTGAAAAGTTTACCTTCCCAAAAACGGAAAGGATCGTCTTCCAACTTCCAACCATCATTTTCAGGGTCTATGTTAAACTTCGGGGGTGTATGGCAAGGAATCTGCGATGATTGATTTCGCCGCTTGGGAACCTGAGGTGGTTGCAGTTGGTTTACAGCTCTTTTTGCCTTGGCATTGTATGACCTCTCTCGCATGTGGTCCAGGACGACAAACGGCTCCCAAACAAACATGTCATGTGATTTTCAGTTGGAAATGTTTTTGTTTGAAATTCCAAACATGTACAGTATCCTGGGAGGAATATCAACTTGATTTTGTGTTTCTTTTTTGGATGATATGTTCATGTCGTTGTTTTTCACAGATCTGGACACACCTTCATTGGCACAGTGGCACAGCCAACTCCTGGAAAAGCTGTGTGAAACCATGTTGGGACAAAGCTTGAGGGGTGTGCAAATCACGAGGCCCTCATCCACATTTACACCCTGGAAAATTAACGGCTGGAACCTAAAACTCACCTACTGTAATTGAAAAGGAAACTCATCTTCCATCCACCTCCATTTTGGGGTTCCATGTTAATTTTTCCAGGGTGTATCATTTCTCGTTCATTTTTCATCATTTATTAGGTTTTCTCTATGCATCACATCATGAATTATTATGCTCTCCCATCATTTTTCTTCACAAAAAATCTCCTATCCTAACCTCCCCATCTAAAAACGCCATCGAGTTCATCAGGAAGATGAAACCACATTTTCGTGAGATTTCACATTTGGCCCGGGAAGCCCTACATGAATTTCAGAGTCGTTGTGACTTCGTGGACCTTGGGATGTTGGATCCATGGTTTTTGAGTAATGGATGTTTTTTGGATCCTTCATGGTGAGTTAATAGGATCTATATTTTTATCCCATGATGGATCCGTGGGAAATGTATGGTATTTAATGTATTTTACCTATATGAATGGTTGATTTTTATAGTGAACATCTAGGTGAATGTAGCGTTTGTCACAGGGATCGTATGGGCTTTGATAACTGATATATTGTAGGGAATATGTTATCATTGCTGACTTACGCATCCCTTACTGTTGAAGACATCTCCGTAGTTGAAGCATTGAACCCCTATATAGTTAAATCAGAGATGTGAGGGAAAATCCCAGTTGGAAGTGTTGTTTTTAATGTTTCACCATCAAGACATTGGGCACTGTCAGCAATGTCAAAAAGTAACATGTTTTTTTCAAAACTGTTGAAAGGTGTTTTTGTTAGTCAAATGATGGGATGTGACACCAATGTTTTTCCAGTTTTTGCTGCATCTTTGGATATATCTGGTCAAATTATAATCATAGCGACCTCATACAACCAAAAATCTCCCAATTTTGGTTGTGCTTTTTGGGTTTTGGGTTTCATCCCCGGCTATTTCAGGGAAATCTAGCTTGGTGAAATATTACACTCCCTGAAACTAACATAGCACCTGAAAATGATGGTTTTTCATATGAATCTCCTTTTGCAGGGGGTTATTTTCAGGTGCCATGTTAGTTTCAGGGAGGGTAGCCTTCAACTGACTATTCAGCTGACACCGGCTGACATCCACCCCCAAAACTAATAGTTACTAATATCAACCAAGTCCAACACATGAAAGTTACCCTGTCTTTTGAACATTTTTTGGATCTTGGAGTCTTGTGGTTTACTACTGTTTTTTGGTAGTGCCTACAGGGCCTACAATGAAATCGAGTCAAAAGAATTCAAAGTCCTGCATCTAGGCATATATTTGCAGTTGAAATTCTACTCACTGCAACCTTTTCAACGTGGCTTCCTCCACGTTGTAGTTTTCATACCACGGGGAACACTTGGGAAAGCTCGCAGATTTCAAGCATTCGTGCACACCGGGTGGATGTATGAATGCCTCGAAAGGGGAGGACATTTGTTTAGTACATTGATATTAGTTAGCTGTTTGATGTTTGCCATTCATAGTGAGATCTTGATTGTTTTTGGGGTATTGTTGGTGTATATGGGTGTTTCCAAAAATAGGGGCACCTCAAAATGGATGGTTTATAATGGAAAACCCTATCAAAATGGATGATTTGGGGGAAAGACCCACCATTTTCGGAAACATCCATATCATAGCTACTTGGCCATCCTTCAATCAGAAAGATGCCTTTTATCATCCTTGCAAACTGTGGTGCAAAGCCCTGAGGCCTGTGGAGGCGTATTGACTGTCCGGGCGACCCTGAGATTCGGTTGAGTTTTCGGACGATAAATGAGAAACACCATGATAAATGGGAACTATTATAGCTAGGTGGTCGAACTTCATTTTTTTTTTTCATGTTCACCCCGGAACTTGGGGAAATGATCCAATTTGACTAATATTTTTCAGATGGGTTGAAACCACCAACTAGTATTATATAAATGAAAACAGGTGTTCACCATGGTTTTCACGTGTTTTTCACCCACAGACTTTGAAATAAGTAAGTAGGGAATTATCCATCCTCCAACACTTGGGGGACTATTATTTTTCAAAATATTTTAAAAGTCAAAGAGACTGACCCAGATGACCCAGGTGGAGGACGAGTTCAGAGGAATGGAATCCGAAGATGACTTTTCTTCCATGACTCAAGGGACAAGGACAGGTGGTTTCCCGGCCCCAGTATACCCATGGTATTTAGCTGGTGTTCTCTAGGGATTCTTGGGAATTATAACCCATAAATTCCCAGCTGCGGGCTTATATTGGGATGTCCTTGTTGCTCACTCCATGACTACCAAGGCCTTTGTTTTGTTGGACGCAACTGTGGCTATCACAAGCGAAAAGGCCTACACTGCGGCGGTGACCATGGGTTTCGTCATGGCAGGAGGCTCAGCGTTTTTTTTCCAGAATTGACATTGGACCCTCAAGTCACTGGCCATTTTGAGGACCCCAAAACACCCCTGCTAATTATACAGGTTCATTCACCCTCCCATTGGAGGGTGCAAGATCCTTAGGGTGGAATCTAATTTGAAAATCGACAGATAATATCGTGACAATGTGACAATGTACTGACAGGTTATCAATACATGATATGATCAAATTCTTTGATTTATGTAGATTGTTAAACTTGAAT
This sequence comes from Breviolum minutum Mf 1.05b.01, assembly GCA_000507305.1. Taxonomy (NCBI): domain Eukaryota; class Dinophyceae; order Suessiales; family Symbiodiniaceae; genus Breviolum; species Breviolum minutum. The sequence goes on along the minus strand of DF240053.1, from coordinate 40,086 downwards.
ACACGAAGCAGTTTGCATGCCTTAAAAACAAAACACAAGCACCAGGGCTTGTCAGGTCTTTACCGTTGACGAAACCGGCTCAAGTTGGTCCTGTTGGGTGCCACATGTGCCCCCTGGGAAGATCCATCCTGCATCGTGAACCTGCATCGTGCCACGGTCACAAGATACCAATGCTGCTGTGGCTCACCTTGTTGTCGCTCTTCTCCTTGGGAGTGACTGATGGACATGGAAATCATAGTCAGTTGAGGGGAGCAATTGCTGAACCCTTTTGCCCAGCTCGGAAAACATGGGAAACTTGCTTGGGAGGAACAGATCAGTGCTGCTCAACATGCCGTTGTGCAGGAACAGATCATTGTTACAAGAAGGATGAGTACTTTGCCCAATGTCAGCCGAAACTGCATTGTCCAACGAACTACCCGGGCTGGTCATGTGCCATCATTCCACCATGTGAGGATCTACATGTACAATGTGGGATTTGGGCCAAAGAGGGTCGATGCAATAGCAAGAGCCCCGATGCTGATTATATGATCTCTACTTGCCAAAGGGCTTGCCAACGATGCATCTAAACTGCGGGAACTGCGTGAGTGAATGGCGGTGAATGGGCGGTTTGTTTGACCTGCGCGGTTCGGAGTCTTTGAAGTTTCTCCCCTGTGATCCAGCTTGGGAACAGCTGCAGTCACCGCTCGACACGCTGGTGCAAAGCCGCAGCAAAAAAAACACCCGGCTTCCCGCGGCGTGACGGTTCGAACCGTTGGTTTGGGTTTTTTTGAGTTGGAGGGTTGGGTGGATTCCCCGGCTGAGTTTTTTTGGATGGATAATTGTAATTACAATATGATTGTATATGATTTATAGAATGATAGGAATGATAGGAATGCCAGTAGATTACAGTTGGAGATATGTGATGAATGATGCAAATATCACTGCACCCAAATAAACATACAATCGATAGATTTAAATACAATCGAAAAAGATACTATTGCTTGTACTCCATGCATAGTTATACACAAAAAAGCCTTTTCTTTTGTATCCAAAAAGGGTCCTATGCCTCTACTTTCCATTTTGCTTCCGTTGCCATTCTCGAAGCCACCTGCCGTGTTTGAATCCGCTGAAACGCTCAACTCGTGAGTTTTTGTTGATGCCAGGTATATCCCATTTGGGGGAAGATGGTTACCCATTTTTGCAGATCATATGTTTCAAATGGGTTGAACCCACCATGCCACGTTGAGATTTCAAAAACCGAACCGCTGGCTGAGGCCATGTTGGTCTATTCGAGCCCTGTTTGGGAAGCCCAACTTTTGGGGGAAAAAACATACAAAAAACAGCATTGCTTCAGGGGGTTGGAGTGGAGGAAGATCCGTTTATCCCGAACTGCGGTTCGCAGGTGCCGACGAAGCATGATGATGTAGGATAATTGATGATGATGATGATGATGATGATGATGATGATGATGATGATGATGATGATGATGATATGACGCATGAAGGGCCAAGGGTGTTTTGTGAGATTGGTTGGAACATGAAGCCTGGTGATTTTCATATCTCAAAAATTGGGTCCCAGTGTGATTTTGAGCAACTCTTATCCCGAATCCCAGCCATGAACATCTGAACATCCAGTTTTTTTTGCAGAAACCATGCAGCCTTCTGAACCCACACCCTAAACACATGATAACAGTTTCCCACTATACCTAGGTCTTCCGATACATGTCAAATTTCTTTAGTTTCCAAAATTTCTTGAGTTTACATCAAACGTAAGAAATTATTGATTGCGAGCAGTTCTTGCATTTTTGGTATTTTTGAGGTTTTATCATGTTTTCAATCTCTTTGAGTGGATCCCCTAAGTTCCCACATTCCACCTCCAGAATGTTGGCTCTTAGAGAAGCCTATCCCGCCTACTGAACCGTCGACCTCTTGATCCAGCTCCAGTGCGCCCCTTTTTGCTTTCTTGCGGGCAGACTTTCAAACCCTCAACGGCACGTGACCTCAGCAGGTATTTGGTTGGGGCCCATGGTTGAAATTCGAACCTTCAAAAGGCAGGGTGGTTAGATAGACTTCCATTTTTTACAAATTCCCGGTATCCCCTGGTGCAGGTTTGCTGTGGATGCTATGGACTAGATTTTGGGGTCCAGGCCGGCGCTTACTGAACTTCAATCTTCATTCAACTTCAATCTTTTTGTGCCAATATAGTAAAATCAGGGTGCTAAGCACTAAGCACTACAATACAATACAAAACCTATAATCGGTTGGCACAAAAAAATTGAAATACCAGCATCGACAAATTTGATAGTCTTGAATCTTGAACCTTTACTTTTTAAGAAAAGCCGCGAAGCTCAATTCTCTAGTGGTTGATCATGGCGTTTCCACCTGCTCATGATGCCTGGGAAGCTGATCCATTCATTCGACTCAGAGCCCGTGAGCTTGGCCGACTGACACATTGGCCTACTATGCGGAGTGTTGGTGTACCATCAGCTAAAGCTTGTGCACTGAATGTAAAGGTCTTAGTGGTCCTTGCCAAATGGTGGGTACAGTTTGAAGCTTCGTCCCCAAAGATCATTCCAGTTGCGGTTCTGCGAGATCAGGCCTAGTTGGGAACAAATATTTGTTTAAATCTACTGTGGTTTAGAGCCAAAAGCATAAAAATTGTCAGGTTAAAAAACAAATACGCATACGTACACATAACAGGGTGCTACTCCAATAATCCAAAAACTAATTCCTACATCCCCATCCCAGGTGACAAAATTTCGAACTCTGATGGCACTCCCTGAAGATCCAGCACAGCTGAATCTAGATGCTTGGGGGCTGAAACGCCTGATGACGTTACAGATCCGCCGGTGGATTTCAGGAGCAGTTCACCCCAAAGAAACTAGCTTTGGATTTAGATTTTTGATCTTGTTCCTTCATATTTTTTGTTTCTGGTTGAAGCGCCCCACTTGTTTAAAAAAGTTGGCCCTCAAATGTAAAACGGTTTAGTACTGTATGCGTTGTTCCCTGCATTAATCACGATTAAGGATTCAACTTTGGATGAGCTCTGGGATGTTTTCAACGATTTTTGGTCAAATGATGGGGCGGATGGTTACCTGTCTGATGCTGATCCTGAAGACAATGGTGAACCTCTAGCGATTGAAGATGGGGAAGTTGATGAACCTGATGATGAACCTGTGGATGGAAATGAAAGTGACGTCCCCACAACTCAACCAGAACAAACCCAAGATGATGACCCGAATGACTTTGGCTTTGATCCTTATGCTGACAGGGTAGCAGCTGAGATTGAGGGAAAGGATTCGGATGGTGAAACCCCTGATTTGGGAGGTGAGGAAGCCTCTGAAGTCCCAAAGCCCGTCTTTTTTGGACCCCACATTGAACAAATGGAACCTGAAAGTCAATCCTTCGTCAATTCTCCAGAAGTCCCTGCTACTCAGCCAAGTCCAGACTTTGCTGATGCTGTCCCAGTGAAGGCTTCTGGGGGTCCAGGCATGGGTGTAGAAATGCCCCCACCGCCAGCGCTCACACCTGTGCAAATGGAGATGAAGCGTAAACGGATGGCAGAAATCCAGTACCCTTGACTCAGTATTATGTCATACTTTTTTGGATGGTACCCCTTCACTTCACTTATCTTCACTTATTACTTTGATTATTTTCTTTCCACTTCTCCACACCCAGCTCATCTAGATCCCCTAAAATGGATTCCGAGGCAGCGCTTGTCCCAGAAAGCTGCTAGTGTGTCAAGGGCGAAGAGTAGCGTCGATTTGGGTCACTCGAAAGAAATTGGGTAGCACCTTTTCTTCTTACATTTCTTTCTGTCCCCCAAAGCGTTTCGTATGATAACAATAGTTTTTTTTTCAAGACCAATTTGACACCAAAAAATGCACTGTGGGCAGGTACTGGCATGAATGTTGATGCTTTGGAGACACTTCCATACGAACCTCCAGAACATCCCTCACTGACAAGCTTCGCCCCGATCCACATCGAGGAAACAAATTGAAAATCAGAATGTCAAACATGGCATTACTGTTTGAGCAAGTACGCTTTACAATTACATGATGTTCAATTTCCATCTACCGATTGTTTCCCTTCTGTTATTGCTAGAGTGGGTATAGTAACAGTAGTATAAATTGACTCACTAATTGACTCGTGAATCTTTCACCACTGTCCCTTTCTATTCACAGGAGTCACCGGAGCACACCAAGCCCAAGAGCGAAGCATCTCCTGCTGAGCAGGCTGCATCTGCTAAAGGTCCTGGTGACGGTGATGAGACAAGAGAACCTGATTTGGTGGGTGCTGAGGCTTGTTCCCAAAGATCATTGCCCAAATTTGTGGAAGCTAGGGATGGTTCACACAAATCCATAAAAGAGTTTTTTAGTTTATCACGACTCACGACTGGTAAATTGAAATTTCAACAATGCAACACTTAGTTTGGAAGCCCTTAAGGTTAGGCATTCATAGTTGCCAAAACTGTTCCAATCCCAGAATCCAAAAAGTTTGTTGGCACGCAGGTCCCTCTACTGACTCGTCGTGATCAGAGAGGTATCGAGCCACCGAAAGAGGATCCTTGCCCGAATGACAAGCGGAAGAGGAGGCCAAAGGCCAAAGCCAAGAACGAGGCGAAGAAGAAGAAGGAGGCACCTTCACCTGGATCCAAGACGCTCAAGAAGCCCGCCGCTGCGAAGAAAGCCGCTGCGAAGCCCAAGAGAGACCAAGTGACGGATGAAGTGGAGAAGCCTGCTCCGAAGCGAAAGTCGAAGAGCAAGGCAGTGGATGGACCTGAGAAGGAGGACAAGACCGACAAGAAGACAGAGAAAAAGCAGAAGACTGGTGAGATTGCGGAGGACGATGGCAAGGAGACTGCTGCGAAGAGAAAGACTTGGGCTTCGCGTTGGGTCCCGACATGCCCCATTGCCTTGAAGAAGTTTGAGTCGATCCGCAAAGTCTACGAAGAGTGCTGTGCCTCTAAGCTACGCGGCCAGTCTACGCTGCAATCCCCGTTCTTCTCGCAGTGCACCAAAGCGTTTGCTTCCCAGAACATCAGCGATGACGCCCCCATGGAAGACTTCATTGCATGTGCTGAACTGCAGGTGGATGCATTTATGGCTTCTGATGCTGCACGCTGCTCGGCTTTTAACCTTTATTGAACAAAAGCCCCATAGCACCATTTAGATTTTCAGGAGTTGATGGCTAGATTTTTCAACCCATCTGCAATTGACATCAGTAATGTATACTTGAATGATTTTTGAATTATGGTACATTAAAATTCTCATGTTGATCTTCGACAGTGACAAAATTTACAACATACTTCAAGTCAAAAAATATCACAACTTCTTTCGCTTTGGCGTGAGGTGCGAAGCTCAAGCAATAGATGCCTGCATGGGCAAATGCTAAGAGGATGCTGTGCTGTAGCCCGCAGGGGGAAGGGTAGAAGTGGCCAGGTGCACACAGTTTTTCTGTGGTGGGTTGCTACCTGCAAACCCCCCATCCTTCCTGTTTAGTAGCTATAGCCGAACAAGTGGCTGATCTGATTTTGAATGTTTTCCCAATATTCCCAGATCAATGGAAACAAAACTTCCGGGGATTCCATAGCATGAGTCGATATCCGATGTCCTCATTGCTCGAAGTTGATGGTTGAAGTGAAAGATGTAGCGCCTGCAAGAGCCGAAGAAAAATGCTAACCACTTTGCACAGCTGATGCTACTCTGAGTTTCACAATGGTAAGTTAGGGTAAGTTGATCAAGCTCATTTACTTCACTAGTGTAGGGCTCTCAATCCTCAGACATGCCAGGATGGGTCCAAAGCTGCAACGGGGCTTGAGTTTTTTGTCCCGCTTGGGCACGTTTGAATGTCCTCCTGACTTGATTGGATAAGAAGTTGTGATGTGTAACTGAAAACTGAGTAACTGCTTTTTAATCAAGTGTCTTGAAGGACCAAGTTCCTTTGTATTTTTTTTTTCGAAGCAATCGTTTTTGATTTTTTATGGTAATGGGATTCAACCGCAGCAGAGTTTGCACCACAGAACCTTCCCTCTTAGCTGGACCACCTGGTTTTCTGTTGCCATGCTGCCTCATCAAACTGACCTGGTTTGCCGGCGGATGATAGCCGTTGGAATGCCGAAAGACTCTAAATCCAAATTAGCTGAACTGTTTTTTCAAGTTGATTCTTCATGGTCCTTAGTCAGCATTCTTAGTATGTTTGGTTGTAAGTTTTGATCTTGACCACTCTTAGGGGACTTGCTATGAGCAACCTTTCAGGGTTGGTGAAGCGTTTAATTATAGATATAATTTGTAATCAAGATTACAAATGAATTACTGAAGTGTATTCTGAAGTGTGGTAGTGAGGAATGCTTCTATAGTAATGCTTCGTGCAATTCCCACAACCTTTCCAACCTTTTAGTTCTTGATGGTCAATACATGTACCTTGACCCTTTTAGTTCTCAGGGGCCCTAATCTCTCATCTCCCAAGCATCCAATCTAAGGAGTTCATTTTGGTGGTGATACTTGTCACCTTCCTCAAGGTCCCGGGCTGGTGTCAAGATGGTTTGCAGGTCATCGACCTCTTCTCGGGGAAGGCTCGAATTAGCAGGTTGGCATCGTGGATGGGCTACAAGTCAAGGGCCTTCGATCTGTCTTACCATCCTGTTCGCTACCCCCAGAAAAGAAAACGGAATAAACTTCCTCGCAGCTGCATGGATATAAATGGAGCTGCTGGTCTAGTGCCCTTTAGCCTAATAGAGTAAACGTTTTCCTTTGCCTAAAATGTAGGACCAAGAAAGGAAATGACCCCAGAATTTGGACTTTTCCTTTTTTCAACGATATCCAGTTTTCAACGATATCCAGTTCCTTTGATACTTTTAGGGGGCATGGCTATTTGATGTCGTTTGTTTTTGCATACGGTTCAAAAACAATGCCTAACGAACTAGGTTGAAAGACCATAGTTTTTGGAAGGGCTTCTAATGCAGAAACCCCGGAGATTGTATTCTTGATGGTTTATGACTTCCCGGATTCAGTCATGATACCAGTTGTAGCAAAAAACTTGTTTCCCTTAGATAAGTCATGTGGCCCAGGTTGGTAATTTCCCTTTGTCTAGCTGGTGAGTTTGAGAAGGCCCTATGTATTTGTGGTGTTGTCTGCTCCAGCTGGAGCATAGTCAATCTTGGAACGAGTCAAAGGGATCCATTGACTCCCTACGGCGATTGCTCAATCGCAAGTGTTCGGAGTGGGAACAAGATGGTGGCAAGGTGGGGTTTAAAATGGCTAGGTTATAGGCCCTAGGGACTAATTGAAATGGTACCCCCGACTTTGGTGAAAAAGTTACTGGGTATTCAGGGTTTCATTTCAGTCCTTGTAAAAATCGTACCGTAGTTGTTGTGTAGATCTCCAAAAGAAATTGCCAAAACATGAAGCGTTTAGTATGTGTTGATTCTTTTGACACCCTTAGGTGCAGCCTCCTCTTAGTTCTCCTTTCTATGATGGGAGCATCGTGGCTCTTAGAGAACCCTGCACGTTCAGCAATCCTTTTACACCCCTGGCTCCAATGGGCCATCAAGACCATCCAGAAGGTTTCGGGCACTGACGCTTCCCTTAAAGACTTCTTAATTTTCACAGGCTTTTTGTTAGTAGGCATATATTCCATTATCTTAGAACATAAATCAAATGAATTTAACCTTCTTGGGAATGGTGATTTGGGTCCCATCTGAAATTTCCAGGGTACTTTACTTTTGAAAAGAAGATTTAAAGAAGATAGAACCTCGGGGAATTACCTTTTTTACTGGCAGCCCTCAAGCACCCTGAAGTAGTATAAAATCCAAATGCTGTTGGGGAAATCTCCAAGGTCTATCACATCGCTTTCTCCATGCGACACTATAAGTCAGAAAGCGTCAAGCCCACCATGATTCTCACCAACAACAAGGTTTTTTGGGTCCTGAACCCAGGGAAACTTCGGCGTCGCAAAAGGAAGGGTGCCAAACCTACAACTAGGAGGTACAAAAATTCCCAGGGAAAGGATCGGTTTGCTGGGACTTCACGATTAAAATCTTCCCAGAACCTTGGCAATGCCAAATTTGCAAAGAGTATCAAAGAGTTTTTTTGTAACATGTTTTGGCAAGGGCACAACCCTTCACAACAAGAGTTGTTTTTGTAGACTATACTGTAAATGTGTTTTGGAAGGAAACCCCTCAAAAGTATTTTTGCTTTGTGGACCAAACCCCTCAAGATCTTATGTGAGGTATTGAAAATCCTTCTTGTGTTTTTGGGAAGGGCCCCCTCAAGTTTTTTTTGACTATAGTTATGAATAATAAATCTCTGTTCGGTCAATTACCATAATGAATATTTTGACCAAACATGACGGCATGCACAACACATCCCTCTCTAAACTGAGGATTTTGTCCAGCCAAGTTTGCATCCAAAATTGTTCGACTGATTCCTTGTGCTCAAGCGATCAAACCGCCCCTACAAGTAACAGTAACCTGGTTCGAGGTTGATGTCTCTTTTCCTTAGGGGTGACAGTGTCACCAGGTACTAGCAGCTTTGAAAATCTTTTCGTGATTTTTTTAAGGGTTATAATAATCGTTCCCAAGATTTTCCAAAAAAGAAGTTTGTGTTCCAAACCCTTGAAATATATATAGGGAGTTGATCTTTCCTACCTATCAAATCTAATCTTTTTAAGTTTGCCTGGGCCAGATTTCGACACTTACCTTTTTTCCCCCACCTGGATGATGCTGAGGTTGATGCTCACACACCTTTGCCGGAGCTGTTCGGCCAAATGGCCACAAACGACGAATGTGTGGAAGCAGAGTTGGGAGAGGTCCTGACTTACTTGAAGCGTTCTCAATACATAGATGTTCCCCCAGAATGGTGGCCTTACGTTTTCCCACCTGCTGGAATGGGTCGTTGAATAGAAACGATCTTAATTCGTTTGGCATCCACAGGCCTAGTTCTTAAGTGGCTGTTGGGCGGGACCATGTTAATTCCAACAGTGTAGATGGACCCAAATGCCCCAAAACTCTGTACCACTAAAACTATGGATTCTCCGGGTAAAAGACTTCCAAAATCCATAAAATCACCCCAAAGAGGTTGGATTCGCTCCTTTCGGGAAATTTATGAAATTGTTGAAAAAGACATGTTTTTTGAAACGGCGCTTTTACCCGGCGAAACGGCGCTTTTACCCGGCGAACCGGCGGTTTTCATTTTGGGTAAATTTTGGTGTGAATGTGGTATGCCCTCCAGCCCTTCAATGGCCAGCAATTCATCCTATACTCCTCGTCAATGTGGTCCTGGGAAAAAACTTGCTCAGTGATACTTTGAAACATGTCCTCCTTATCCGTCATTCTTGGCAGTATAGCTTTAACTTTGTTTTGGCTGCTGAAAAACATTTGTGACCCCACTTTCGTCATGTTTTCCTTCAAGGGGTTTGTGTTTTTGCGGATTTGTTCCAAGTGAGCCCCCCATGGAAGACCCTCCTAAGACTAAGCGCCTGCGAAGCGCAGTATGGTCGTCAGACACTTTGGTAAAGGGCATGCAAGCAATCGGTCAACAACAAGAAGGTATGATGATCCAGTTAAAAGATGAGGAAGATCGAGATTTGGCTGAGGAATACACTGTTCTTCGACTTTACATCCTTTCAAAGTTTTGTTTGATTGTTTTGGGATGTTTTGGGAACACCGCAATGACCTCCAAAAACAGTTTTGGGATTATATCTTCTCACATGTTTCGGGCCCTTTCCACAACCACACTGTAGGCTCTCCAGGCTGAGCTTTCAGGCTGCTCAGGCCAAGGCTTGCAAAACCTCCACTTCCTTGATGAAACTTCCGGAGACTCACCGGTTGGGATGGAAGATTCGGCTTTGGGGGAAGCACTTTTGACTTCTGTAACTTGCTAGTTTTTCAAACTTGCATCGTATATTTTTTTGAGTATAGTCGAGCAACTAATATTAAAAAACACACAATGGAAGTAAGATAGTTTCCTCCAGAAACAGTAACTCTACAACTCTAATATACTCTAATACCACATTGTAAGGTACGAACAGCGGTTGTTCAAGATACAATGCTTTTTGGTACATGCCAAATAGAGAAACATTTAAAGTCAGTTCCATACAGCAAAAGGAAATATGCGGTTTGCTAGCAAAAATATAATATATTCCTTGATATCTTATCTTGTCTAAAACAACTATAGCCCAACTATAGTTGATGGAAACGGTTTTGAAACTGGTATAAAAATAGCATTTCGGGCATCATAAGCGGTACAGGTTATTTCCATCAACAGTAGCATTATAAGATCTGATTTGAAATAGTAAAGATTTCATGATGCTTCATTTAATATAGAATTCGGGAATTATATTACTGCAGTAAAATTCAGAGAAAACACAATATCCAAAAGGGATCATGCTGGTAACGCCTGGCAAAATAATTTACTTCATGTATCTTGATTATCTTGCAGTATCAGTAACGTCGTATTTCTTTGGCTTGTGGCTGTTGGGTTTTTAGCAAGTCCTACCACTTACTGTAAGAGCTACACTATGTATCCTGATCTTTGTTTTCATTATTCATACCGTTGATTCGTCATGATGTTGACTCAGGTAAGTTGCGATGAGAGCAACTTCGGAGATGAACCGGTTGACACTGATGCATATCCTGAAGTTGATGAACAGGGGGATGCTGATTCACCTCAGCCCAGTACCCCACAAAGTGGTTCTATCACTACTGCTGAAACTATGCCTGGGTTTTCTCCACTCCCCCAGGACCGGTCGGAGGATTTCCCCAAGCTAGCATTGGCTGGTTTAGCTTCTACTTATGAAGAGGAAGAACAACCCTTACCGCAACCTGTTCACCCTGTACATCCTCAAGAGGCGATTCCATCTCAAGTTAAACCCTTTAGCTCCACTGGCCAAGAAGCGTCAAAAGAAGATGAAGTATCTTGTTGGAAGATTGTTTTGTCTCGGGTACACTAGTGCTTTACTATCTTAAAACTAGTATCAAGTAAAACCTTGGATTTTTTTCATTTATTGGTGGTAGTGAGTTGCCCCAAAAGACTCCTTCAATTGGGTGAATGGAAATTGGAATCTGGAGCTTTCAATTCGTTTATTTTCCCCACACCTGGCTTGCTTTCAGGGTTCCATGTGCCTCTCTTAGCTGAGGCTCCTCCTCCGACCAGGCCAGTCAGCACTCCTTGCCGGAAAGAAGGTGTCATTCCAGAGTTGGATGACAAGTCAGCACAACAACCGGTGCCAGGGAAGGTACGGATTAGTGAGGTGGCGGTGCAGTCTCGTCTTCGTCGAATCTTCACCCCAAACATAGATGGGAAGTACAAAGTTCCGATGACTATAGTTCAGCAGTGGCAGAGTGGCAAGAAGAAAGCCCGTAAATCATTAGAGCAGATCTTTCAATCCTGTGGATTCTGCCCGGACCGGGGTCCTCAAATTTTTTGGTAACAACAGTTTTGAATTTTTCGATCCTGATCCCAACAAACCCAACAATGAGTTTCTCCATTTGCTGGTTTTTAAATTTGGTGGGATTTTGGTGGGGTTGTTCATCAAATAGTTCAAGAAGAAGCTTCCCCTTCAATTGATGGTTTGACCCCATACTAGGACGCCTTCAAGGAAGAGTGCGAGATGATCCGTGCTGATTCTCTCACCAACGATCTTGATGTACAGGGGGAGTACATGACGGAGCAAGCCATGATAGATTTGGGTTGGAGTGAGCTCTTTAACTGAAACCATCTCTTTTTGGGAAACTTGACCCCTTAAGGTACTTGGAGGTACTCCATCAATTTATTTGGTAATTTCTAGGGGATTGCTTCCGCCCAGGTTGAAGATCAAGGCCGTCAAAGAAGAAGCTCGGCGAAACCCTCGTACTCTCATGAGGCCATTTTAAGTTTAAAAATGCCTGAATGTTACGCACCCTTGAATTTGGAAATCCCAACTAGATCCCCTTAAGGCACTTCTCCTGCCATGCATGCAGGCAAGATCGGTACGAAAAGAAGACATTGTATTGGGCAGAACTGTGCGTGAAAACTACGGCCAAGTACCTTAGCTATCATTCTAACCAGTCATGATATAATGTTCTGATTTTTCATTGCCATACTGTTCTTGATTTCCTTCTCACACTTTACCATGAGCAGTATTAGACAAACATAGCCCTGAAATCCCTGAATGAATTTGGATCCCATTATTAAGGCAACGCAGCTCACTTGAGCTCAATCGTCGAGTGAAATGGGAGCAAACACCACCGAACTTCGATGACTATGATCCCAGCAAGATTGATGCCATGAAACTGGCTCCTGTCCAGCACATGCCAGCAGCCTTGCGAGTTGGGAAGGTGAATGATGGAGGTGTTGAGACTCCTTCTCGTCCGAAGAGTGAAGCGGGTTCAGTAGCGGCACCACCCTCTACAACTTCTACACGTAAGCAACAACAACATCCAGAAAAAGGTTTGGAAAATCCATGTGTTGATTGTTTTACTCAGTTTCTCAAACGTCGTGTGTATTATGAGAAAATTGGGGACCCTACATGAGATCTTGCATAATTTTTAATGAGGAAATCAGTTGCAATAACAGGATCTTTTTCTAAGGCTTTTTGAAGCAACATCTTCCTTATCTACCACGGGGACCCACAGGTAGTGATGAAGATTCAGAATCTTGCTCCGTTATCGATCCCGATGAAGACCGGGAAGAGGAAGAGGCTACCAAAATGCGTAAGAAGGCAGGGATTCCAGAGCTAACCGCGGATTCTTTGCCCTCTACAATGGTGCAAAAGATGTTGATCCTTGGTTTTTTTTCACCTACTTCTCTAAGATTTGAAGGGAATTGCAAATCATACCTTGCTGGGTGACGATTACAAAGACATCAAAATAACAATTGGGGTGCCCCTGCCTGTTCCAAGGACTTGCTTGGGAAAAAGGATGGCCAAATTACAGGCCAACGTGAGCTTGTTTGAAGAAGCTGGTGAGGGTAATTTGTCGAACCTTCAAACTCAGACTTTTGGTTTGCAAATCAACCTTTGTGTTGGCTCACCTTACTGGCCATTGAAACCATTTAACACCTCAAAAGAATACTCGACCCTTTTCTGGCTGGTACGGCTAAGGATGATGAAGAAAATCAATGAGACTATCCAAGGCTTGCAGGGTAGTTCTGATGCGATTGAACAAGTCTATAACGCTGGTGTGATTGATGGCTTTGACAAAAAGCCAGAGGCTTAGAAATGTTCTGTCTATACCTAAAACAAAATCAACATTTCCTCCATTACTCAAACATCCTTCATGACTTGTCCCATGAAATTTGCTGTTTTGGAAAAAATAAATGGTCCCAACACTACCGGTACTTTGGCAAGGACCCAGCTTGAAGATGGTTTGAAGTAATGGAGGTAATTTGATTCATGCAAATTAATTTCTATGTTGAAAGTGTTTGCTAAAGTTCGCCCATTGCCCAGGTCTGAAGATAAATTGGACCAGTTGTTTTTGCAAGCCAAAACCCAGTCTTTTCCTCAGCCTGTTTGGAAAACTATATAACCGCCCTTTTCATTGAAAACCGTCACTGAGGGCAGTTGCGGCCCTTTCCTTGGAATCTAGGATGAGGCCAGGAAAGCCAAGTTCTTGATAGGTTATGTTTGAATTTTAAATCTAGAGACCTAAACTTCAAATAAAATGTTGCATCACCACCACCCATCCATTCAAAATTGTTCTCCCGTCATAGCCAGGCCGATTCTTCCCAAGTCCAAGAAACTGCCTGAATCCAAGCGCCAGAAACGGCCCAGAGCCAAAAATGCGGCCCAGCCACCTCAACCGAAGGATGAGGGAGCTGGTTCTAAGGGAAAGGGAAAGGGTGCCAAGGGAAACAAGGGCACACGAAAGACTTCCAAGAAGTGAACTTATTTTCGATGATTTGTTCCTGATAAAATTGCATTGTTTTAACATTCATTGTGTCAATGTTTTTTTGTACCAACTGCAGTCTTGGATGCGATGGGGTGTTGCCAAGAGGGATTTCCCAACAAAATGCACCGAATACAACAAGTGATTTGTTTAATGAATCTTATTTGTTCAAAATTGGTTCGTTCGAGAATCCCCAAAAAGTTGGTTTGGCTTTGGGGAATCTCACCTTGGCCTGGGTGTTCCTAAACACCAAGTTAAGTTACAGATGGATATGATCCTTCACTTTTCACCAGTGAGGGCTGACCAGCCGCTGAGACAAATTCAGGCTGTTCTGAAAACGGCCCTGTTCAATGGTTTCGCTTTTCCTAGGACTTGCAAAAACCAGCAAGGAAGCATTAAAGACTTTGAACTTACCTCACTATGATATCAACTTCCTTACCATTGCCTTTTCTCACACCTGGCACTCTCATGATGCCAGGTGTGCGTGATGATAGCTTTGAAGTTGTTAATCCCGGCTTTGCAGAAGCAATAGCTGATGGTGTTGGGGCCCCAACAGATTCAATTCCCAAAAGAGATTCTGGGTCAGTTTCAAACTAAATATGTTCAACCCAGCACCTTTCGGCCTCAGGTCCCAGCCACGACAGTGCAAGATGTTGCATACAGTGCTGCAAGGCAACCTGCTCCGTCCAAGTCAAATGCATCGAGGGGTGCTTGGAGAAAGTTCAGTCATCTCGGCTATGGTTGGAAGGTTCCTTTGAGTTCATTGATCTATGAAACTGCTGAAGGGGATCAACTTGATGTTCCTTATGCAAACCCTGTTGACACTATCCAGTATTTGATGAAACATCAACCGTCGCTTCTTGTTGGGGGAATCCTGGAACATCGTGATCGACTTCAGCACCTTCAAGCATTTTGGCATGCCTACAAGGACTTTCATCCTGAACACCCCATTTACACGGAACATGCTACAAACCTATCGCGGGTTATACCTGTGTGTTGGCATGGGGACGAGGGGCGTGGCAAGAAGAGAGGGCAAACAGTCTGTATCAGTGTGGAAGCTGTCATAGGACTATATACAAGTTGGTACATTAAATCAAACAAAAGGCCATGTACGAATTGTGGTCCTTCTGACACTGTGAGGGGCATGTTTCCTGCACGGTCGCAAACTGATGGAACTACTTTGGATGAGTTGGCCCAATCCCAGTGGACGAACATGAAAGGACATTCATTCCTACAGCACTTTCCAGTATTTGTTTTGCCAGGAAGCATGTACAAACAGCACAAAACATTACTTGATGTTTGTTTGGATCAACTGGGGTTACATCTGAGACAAGGCTTCTTTGAAGGCTTTGACATCCCTGGTCAAGGGTCCTACTACATTGCGCTGGTGGGAGCGAAAGGCGATTTGAAGTGGGCGGCTCGTGCTGGGGGTCTGACCCGTTCATTCGAGCATTTGGGAAGAAGAAATGATCTGGAGATGTGCCATGAGTGCTGTGCTGGCGCAAATGGTTTATCTTGGGAAGATGTCGCTACTGACCACCCGTGTTGGGAGGGTACCATCTACACATCCAGGCCTTGGCAACCGCACCTGCAATGTGGCATCACAAAAGTCCCATACGACCTGCAGCGGCCGGAGGCTGTGTTTCGCCGTGACGTGTTCCACCTGTGTAAGGTGGGTGTTTATCGTGATTTTGTGGGATCATCGATACTTCTTTTGTGTTCTTTGGGCTACTTCGGGTTACAAGGTGGAGTGCCTGAGAAATTAGAAGCTGCCCACAACCTGTTCAAGCTATTCTGCCAAACCACCCATCGAACTCCGGGGCTGCGTTCATTTACCCGATTATATTTCAATTATCCAAATGCATCTTCTTTTGGGTGGACAAATTCAAAAGGCTCTGACACCATGATAATGATGGAATGGATCAGGGTCTTTTGTGTTGGATGCATGAATGCTTTGCTGAACCCACAACATCGAGAGGTCATACAGCTGATCTACTTGAGTGCTGAGATTGGGAAAAAATTCTTCCAAATAATGAACAATCACGGGGTTTTCTTGACGTTTGACTGTATGCTTTTGCTCTGGTCGACAAACCGTTCTTTCATTCGAGGGTATTGCAGGTTGGCCAACAAATGCCACCATCAGCTGAACTTTTGTGGGTACGGTATGAAGCCTAAGCTACACCTCTTACGGCATCAGGAGTCCGAGGCTTTCAGAAAACTCATTGATAACAGAACCAAACATTTCCCAAACCCAATGATTTGGGGATGTGAGATGAATGAGGATTTTATTGGACATGCGTGCAAGTTAAGCCGCAAATGCGACTCACGTTTATTATGCAAAAGAGTTCTTCAGTGTATTTTCCTCAAGGGTGACATGGTGCAGAGACGATGGTTACGAAATGGCCCAGGGCGATCCTCCAAAGCCAAAACTCCCGCTAGAGCCCGGCCTCCAACCCAGCGAAGGAGGTCAGGCAGTTGACAGGATCGAAGAGCCAAACCGATGCCGGTGAAAAAGAAAGGGGTGTGTTTGAGTCACTTGGGGATCAGGTGGCCATGTTGAAGTATTCAGCATCTAGATTTTTCCTTGTTTCATTATGTTTCAGCCATTATCTTGGCTAGAGATGATCAGAATCCTTTCGAACGATTCAAACGACAGTTTTCAAATGAAACGGCAGAACATCGATGATCCCACAATAATTTCTTTAACTTTGGAAAACGCAAGAAATTGTGCAGGGGCGGAAGTTATAGGTATGAAGTTACACAGAAATCACAGAAGGAAATTTATGTTCTGTGAACTCATTTCTAACAATACCTCCAGATAGGGAAACTACTCCCCTGAAAACTAACGGCTGTCCCCTGAAAATCAAGGAGGTTGGTTCAGATGTATTCCCTACTAAAATAGTCCCTTTTTGGGGGACATGTTAGTTTTCAGGGGTTTTTAGCATAGAAAACAAACATGAAATTCACGCCGACCGATCCCAAAAATTCCGGCTGTGACTTCATGGATGCAAAGGCCATCGCAGTTTGCACGGATCAACTGCTGATCAGGTGGGAATTTGCCAGGGAGTGGTTTGATGCATATGATGATTATGCTGTGTGTGCATATTATATACACGTATGTAATGTACATATCCAACCATAGTTTTTAGAGTTTCTCTGGTTGCAAATGACTCTTCCTTGAATCTTTGCGTGTGTTTCATGTCAAGAAAGAGAAGATGAAAAAGTACCCTTGACCAATGTTTTTTTATTTTTATGTCAAACCATATTGTAAATTTGTAACCTTACTTTCAGAGTACATAGTCTAAGACTTGGGTGCGTCTGAAGAATTGTTGGAATCCTATATTTATACACACGCATATCCAAGCCTAAAGCCATTGTTTGTTGCTTTCATCAGACCAATCATTACTAGTTACGGTATTTTTCATGGAGAAAATCCTGCTTCACTACATGTGTATTTGAGTTTTTATTGACCTGGTTGCATGATTCATAGACTCTCATACATTTCAGATGGTTAAACTGTAGATGTTGATCATCAAAATATCAATAGGATCAATCTATGGTATGTTTACCTACATTTGCTTGATGTTGTCATGATAAATGTAGGTATATATGTACCATACATTGATCCTCTGGCAAAGTGCATCATTTACCCCCGTGTCAAGGTCTACTCCTTCACTGCAGGAAGTGACCAAAGGAATCTGTGAAATTCATTTCCGGTTTGGGTTGGCAGTTGGTGTATTATTGCTTTGATGATTGGTAAAAGGGGGGGGGGGGTTGATGAAATCTATTGGTTTGTGAATATATACCCCTCCCGAAGTTGAACATAGACCCTGAACATTGGCGATTGGAAGGCGATCCTTTCCCTTTTTAAGGGCGTGGGATGGCCTATTTTTCAGGGGGCGAACTGTTAAACTTCAGGGAGGGGTATGTTAGTTTCAGTCTTTGTGCCTGTTGTGTTTCTGACTCTTCCTTTGATTTTGTCGATATGGACCAACTATTGCCCCAAACAAACCGAATTTTACCAACAATCAAAAAGTTGCCATGTTTTTTGTTTCCCAAAGGATGCATGTATGGTATATTTGCCTACATTTGGCTGATTTTATGATATATAAATGTAGCTGGGTTTCGAGGTGATTTATAGATGGATGACGAGATATCCGAAACATGCCGAAGGATAAGCCACTGGCTCGGTTTGTAAGGTTAGTAGAAAAACAGGGCCATGCTCTTGAAAGCATCAATTTTATCTTTGTTTCAATTTTATAGTCAGTTCTGCGTGAAGTTATTTTTTCGTTAAAAAGAAACTGTTGATTTGAGTATGTGATGTTTTTGTTTTTGCAATTCTCATGGAATTGACACAAAAAATTGAGGGTTGAAAGTTGAATGTGTTTCCATTTAGCAATTGCCTCCCCCATTTTGTCTGACACAAAGATTCCACATTTTCCAGCAGGAGAGACCGAGACCTCCGTACCGCTACGAGAATCTACCGCAACGTCACGCTTGAGTTTCTTTCCAAGGCTCGGCCGTGGTTAGGTTGGGGACGATTTTGCCAGGATGGATAAACACCGTGGGCAAATTGAGCAATGAACAAAACACTTGGTTGTTTAGGGATTATACTTAAAGGGTATAAAAAAAGGGATCTAAGGAATGCTACCCGGATAAATGTTTAGGGATGTTTAGGGTATCTAAGGGATTGTACTACCCACTTATATGGGGATTTTTTTTGAAACCCATTGTAAGCATCCCTATTTACCAACCAGGATGACTCATGGAAAGTAAGGGACCCCGTTTTTTTTTCGTGCCTTAATCTGGGATGTTCCGGATCCTAGAGATGTACCTTTTGGTAAACTAATTTCTATACATGCATCGATTCAATCAATCCGGGTCCATTTTCCAGCCCAGCTATGTTAGTTGATCCCAAAAAGTACATGAACTTTCCGGCTGGTGACTGTTGTTGGGTGGGGTAGATCCAAGGTATATCAATATATTTGTTGGTGGCGCTTCAGAAGGGAAAGAGTCCCCAAGATATCTATGCAAATTATAGCGACAATGGCAAGGGGTGTATTGAGCTTGGACGTTACAGCAAATTCTAGCGACCTCAGCGGAAGTAACCCTGAAAACCCCAAGTTGCTGGTTTGAACAAATCATCCTCCGCAGATCATCGAAAAATCCACCAATTCACCGATCATCCCCCAAAATTGCTTTAGTCTTGCTACGACATCTTTTGATGTCTTGTTCAACCTGGCTGCTGGGGAATGGTAGAGACAGAGAACTGAAGAATTCACCTGAAAGGAGAGATCCATGTTTATCTTCAGGGCATATAGGAAAGATACAGTATATATTCATATTTTATAATATGTATAGATATAAGATATAATTTATATGATATATGATATGTGATTTGTGATATATGATATATGATATATACATTAGGTACCTGTGAAATTTACCCCATGGTATATACCCTCAAAACACTGCTGTTTCCCTCAGTCAAGTCCGGGAAATGTCGGAATGCCGGTGTTTCTTTTTCCCGCCTGGCTGCGATTCGACCAGGGATGATCTAAGTCGTGACTTTGGTGATGTGGTGATTCCTCCATGTTGCATCCCTTTCTGTATCTTGGCCCAAAGAAAAGTCGCGGCGTTTGTTTTTTTTGTTGAATGCAAAGGACAAAAGGAGCGGAGCAGGGACAACATTCGATGGTTATGGTTTCTACTGGAACTAAGTTGCTTGACGTCTTGTTTTGTTGTTTACAAATTCGTTGGTCTGAAAAAAAAATTGATGAAGTCAGTGGAAGCTTTCTTTCAATGGTACAAAATAGTACCAATCATTGGTACGTGATCTTTTTTCAACATCGGTTTGAGTCGTGGAAACCGTTATTCTCTCAAAAACAGAACCTGGAGGTGAATTGTTTTCCAACAATCGATCCATGAGGTGGTGAATCTATTTGACAAATATGGTCAAAGTTGTTGCAAGTTTTTGGCAGGAGGCATTCGGCATTGTTCCAATCGGGGGCACCTAGTTAGTAGTTCATGAGTAGTTATGTTGAATGTTGATTTTCTGAAATCATATTTAAAGAATTTTAAAGAATCCCATGTACATGTTATATTATAGTGTTTGAACTATACACATTATATATATATATACATCTTACAACTGTATACATACTGTGTAGTGTTTCTTTCAACTTGTGTATAGCTTTAAATTTTACTGAACCAACCGATTTTCCGAGAAGCACACGTCTCTGATTCTTGCACCAACCGTTTCGGCTTTCACGTAAATTGCGGCGATCTCAACAGGTGCCTTTCACGGGCGATACTTTCTGTATCCCAAACCTGCCAGTGAATACGAGCAGGATGTGGGCTGTGAGGGGTGTTGGCCCCCACCTTGAGTTGGGATTTTTAAGAAACGGTGTTGTAACGTTGGATCGTTGGGTCCGTTCATGAAGGACCCTTTTAGTAAAAGGATACATATGAAGATGGGAACAGATGAACATGTTTTTATTGTTTTTTTTGTGTGCGTGATGTTGGTAGTGCATAGTATTTGCCTTGTCGAATTACGAGAACGGTGATTTTGGCTGGGTTTTTTACAGGACAAGTTCCAGGGTGATGCATATGTGCTCGTCAAATTATAGCAACCTCACAGGACCTCACCCCAAACGGTAGCTGAGGAAAGGAAATCACCTTATTTCAGGAAAATCTAGGTTGGTGAAATATTATTGACATATTTTTACATATTAGTTTCAGTGAACCAATTTGTTTTGTCCCAAGTTTGAGGGGTCCAAGGTCCAACTCTGTGATGGTCCTATTCTCCCCGATTTGTCAAGTACCACCTGCGCTCAATTGGACTTTTTGTTGGTAGAGAAGTCCAAAAAAGGGGAGTCAATTTATTGAAATAGTCCATCTAAGACACCTTCCGTTTTTAAAGCCTATGTTTTTGTGGATTTCGATGATCGTTTTGATGCGAAAAATCCTCAAGAGATTGTTTTGAATGTCTTTGTCTCAGATTATTTTGTTCCGGTTATGTCAAGATGTCAAGCAGCATTTGCTTATAAGGTTCCACTTGTGGTTTCCACCTTAAAAGTTGTGAAGGCGCAAGAAAATTTTGATTTTCCAAAAAAACACGTCTCATGTGGCTGAATTTTCATCCTCAAGACGTTTTTTTGGTGTTCATTTCCTGATGCAAATGTCATCCTTTGGCTTGGTAACACCCACCGTAACACCTCCTCGGAAGTTCTTTGATCAAATGGCGTTTTTTGCGCCAGGAGCTGCTAGCCAATTTGCAAGCGCAGGCAATCTTGGGATTTTTTGCCCATGAGAAAGTCTGTCTTTGTGGCTGATTTTTCGGAGTGCTTATAAGCAACATCTCAGGGACTCCCTGAGTTTAGCGACATTTCAGGTATCCACCAACCATTGTCCACTTTTGCAAAAGTGACCTAAAGTTTAAGTTTAACAAAAGGAAACTCCTTTAAAGCTTATCTTTCAAGATTTCAGAAGGCTCCTTGCTGCGTGTATTGTAAAAAGATTGCTCTAGTTGTGCGAAGATTCGTGGTGTTTTTCTAGTTGGAATGAGTTCGTTCAAGAATTTTCTCGGGATTCTTGTGTGTTCCCCATCACCCATGGGCCGGTGTGCATATATACAAAAAGCAGCACCAAAAAAAAAATCCTCCCGGAATTCCCAAAAAACGAGGCTGAATTGGAAAGACTCCAGAAAGAGCAAGAGCAAAGTACTTTGCGTCTTCTGGATTTAGAGGCGACTTTTTTGGACTTACTTGGATGTCCCGTTGGAAGTTAGGATCAAAGGTTAGGATCAGTGGGTTATAACCCCAATATGTCGCATTTATAAGTATCTAGGTGAAATAACCCATTTACTAACCATTTACTAACTTCCTGGGACATCCAAGTAAGGGTCCTTCTGTTGATGGCTGATTCATCCCATTCCCAAGCACTGGTTGTTAGATGTATGAAATCTCCCTATAAATTAATGGGATAAACGGATCCCAAGCCAGCTCAACTGGTTATGTAGCCGGATTTCAGCCATGAACAGTTTCACTCATGTGATTCTTGAAACCCTGAAACTGACTTTTTTCGTAGAACTAGCTGGTGAAATTTCAAATATGTTTTATTTTCACCCTGGAAATTGAGGAAGATTCCCATTTTGACTGATATTGAAACCACCACCTAGTCATGTAAAGTGAAACCCGCCCTAAAACTGACAGTTGTTTTGACGTAGCGGCTGAAAATTCCAATGGGACTGAAAGATGAAGTTTCCTTATATTAAACCTACTGTTGATGGAAGAAATCCTGCACCAGTTGATCTGGTAAACAACCCATTATTTACAGGGTTTCATACATCCCAGGTGGTGCAAGATTTTTTCCATCAACAGTATGGGTTCATAATTTTCAAATTTACCATAAAAATCAGCCACAATTTACAGGAGGTAAACATACCATAAATGGATCCTTTTTTCGGGGCAAAAAGGCCCATCTTCAGGTGCGAACAGTTAGTTTCAGGGAGTGTCAATTCTTGGAGTCTTGGAGGGGTTGCTCTTGTTTTAGAGGTTGGTTGGAAAAGGAGTTCAACAGCTGCAAGCAAAGATCTGGAATAGTTTTGACTTGAGTTTGTTCATGATATCTACGCCAAATTCTATTATGATATAATATGTCTACCCTCCAGGGAGCTAACATATCCCACACTTGGAAAAGGAAGATCATGTTAAAAAGTGCTTTGGGAAGGGATAGGTTAGTTCCCAGGAGGTATACAATATTATATATATATATATACGTACATATCATATATAAGTGATTACATGATATCGCAGGGTTTTACTGCAGGTCCAGGATTTGGATGAGAAAATCGACTTTTTTCATGGAAAAAAATGGGTGCTTTTTTGGTCGTACCTTGGTTTGATCCATGACTTTGATATCACCAAATATATCCATGATGGTTTGCATAGGCTGATTGTACTACAAAACCTTTGGTTCCAACCCACCATGGGAAATAAAAAGGAGGATCCAAATATCACCAACCTGTCCCACCATTTTGTGAACTTCCAAAACTGGACCAGGGTCAGTTGCAAGCCTTACACACCCGACAAGCCAAGCGTGTGGAAGAAGAGCCAAAGGCACCGGATACACGGTGAAAAGGGAAGAAATTTCTGGGGCGTTCCTGGAGGCCTCAGGTTTTTCTTAAGTGGCCACACACAGCATGAGGTCAGAAAACTCTGGCCAAAAAGTCCGGTGCCAAACAGTGGTTGATACTCTTGATGTTAGATAATCCCTGCACCAGTTGATATGGTAAGTATCCTATTATTTACAAGGTTTTTAAACATTCAACCGGTGGTTAGCCGGATTTCTGAACCATCATCGGTATTGGTCATTTTAATTGCTTTGCAACCGCCTTTGAAGCCTTGATTCCGAGAAGTTCACTTGTGTTTTTTTCCCCTGAAAATTACGGGCTGGAACCTTGACAAAAATCACCCAAAAGGAAAACCATCTGAACCAAACCTCAAATTGTTTGGATGTTTGGGGTTCAAAATGTGAATTTTTCAGGCTGTATCAACAGTATCACAAAAAAATCCTGTTTGTTGTGGTGATCCTGCTTCAGGAGTTCGAGCAACAACTACAGGACGCCGTTTTTTGTCGGCCAAACGCTTTACGTTTGGCAAAAGGTCACGCAGAGACGATGTCGGAGATGGGTGTTAGACATGAATATGTAAACCCCCTTTGCTTCTACCACAAGTTGTGCCTCAAAAACGCATCAAAAAGACTAGCTATTTAGTCTATTGTGTAAAAACTACTAATATGCTGCATATACAAAGATATAAAACGGCGTAGTTGGTGTTTCTAGGTGTAATTGTATATGTTCACTGACATTATCACAGATTCTTTACCAACTGGATGCCCGGTAGCGAGTCCTCAAATTATACTTCAAAGGTATACAGTATTGGAGATATTGATATCAAGAAACGATGCATTCATATGTATATATCTACTGTATGTTTTACGTATTGTTCTATTTCATGCTTTATTGTCATTCAATCCATTCCTTGTTAGATTGCCAGATCCGGCCCTGGTGCTTGACTGCAGCATTTGCACAGCTGCCACGTAATGCATGGCTTTCAATGCATATAGCATACCGGTTTTCTGCAACCAATGCTTTCCCATATGTATATAAATACATAGGAGCACGTTTTTTCAGGGTTTGTGTGATGGTCAGTTGGAAGTCTTGGTATTTCTAAAGGTGGGTGGAGACCAGAATTAATATTTAGATATATTTAACATATCAAGTTTTTCAAAGAACAAACATATTAAAATGTGAAACTCTTACCTGCTGAAAGCCACATTGAAGCGTTACCATGTGTAACCGAATCACTTCTTGTCTTGTCGTCGCATCCACCTCCATGCCGCTGGGAAGCTGAGCGGGTGACGTGATGAGCGGTCGCTATTTGGAGGCGGTGAGCATGGATGATCCCGCGGTCACTTGAGCAGCCAAAAATGAAACGAACCCTTCGTTGATTTACAACTGGTAGGGAACTAACATATCCAACATATAGCAACATATCCCCAGCCGTCACTCTTGAAGATGATTTTCCTTTTTTGCAAGGTGGGATATGTTGGTTTCCTGGAGGGTATGTAGATCTCATACTACCCTTGTATGTAAATCAGGGTCATTCAACACATTTCGACACAGACATTTGAAATTCAGTTGATTTAGGAGGTATTGCTAGTGCTTTTTCCTGAATCACTGGGAATGTAGTTCCATATATATCCCATGAAAATTGATGGTAGGAAATGTTGGAAGATGATATTTCCTTTTAAGTCCCTTTTCAGGGGACTTTTTTTTGGGGGGGTGGATACTTCACAATAACCAGATGGTGTTGTTTTTTCATGTTTGTTTGGGTTCATTTTCATCAAATTGGTTGTGAGGGGTCCCAGCAAGAAACCTTCTCGCAGGGGTCTGCTGGCACCCACGATGGATACATCAAGCTTTCCAAAAAGATGGGAGAAGCAAAACAGGGGGAAGGCTTCCATGACAAATTGATGAACCTTCCTAAAACAAACACAGAGTTTACCCCTGTAAAAAAGATGTGCTTGGAAGAAGACCCTGTACTCTGTTATGTTTTTTCCCCCAGGGGCTTTTGCCTGTTTTTCAAGTTGACTTTCTCTTACGGCCTTAGGGTATCTACAGGTTGAATTCTCCCATATTCTCCTACCTATCCTCCCACTGGTAGCTTGATTCATCGCAACCTGGTAAATCATCACAGCATTCAAGTCACAAACGAGGCAACGTCTTTGGTGACACACAGCTGCAGAAAACTGGACCAACGAGACAACTGCAAAAAAGCTGTTGATGATAGTAGGTAATCGCCAAAAATTAGGATTGTCCATCATGAGGTTAGATTGCCAGAAGGTAATGTATTTATTGTTTTTTTGCGTGGAGTCTACGTAATTTAGATCCATACAAAAGGACATTTCAATTCAATTGTTGATTGCTTTCGAATATTGAGAAACTCGGTAGCTTTTAGTTTGTTGATTGAGCAGTTCCCTTGTGAAGATTTTTCCCAGTTTGGGAAGGTTCAACAACTACACCGGAACGTTTTCCTTGGTTGTACAGCTACAACTGAACCACGCAATAAAGTCCCATCAATGCCAAAAATGCTTGGGGATTGCCAAAACCGGTGGTTTCACAGTGGCTAAATCGTCGATCTTCCTTTTTTTTTAAACCCTATGAAAACCGTCGAATAATCAGTGAAAAATCCACTGCAACGGCCAGGTGTTGGGGGGTTACAGTTTGTTACAGTGTTTAGGCATGACCCAAGCTATAGCTACCAGCTGTTGGCTGAAAAATTCATACAAGTGATGTGTACTGTTTGCAAGATTTTGACCGAATGAATCTGTATCTCAACGTTGAAGTGATATATCCACATTCTTGGCCGAAGGCTTCCAAATTGGCTGACTTTGCCAAATCGGTTGTTCACTCTATGACAACAACTTATGCATGGTACCAACACTGAAACAGAAAGAGGGTAGTCACTAGCTGATGATACCCACTTACGCTCCATGTATGGAGTGATATCATATGTTCCTGGTCCTACATTTATTTTTTCCCTTACCAACTAACGGCAGAAATCATTCGCTAAATCATTGGGGTTCCTTCAAGTATGAAGTGTCCCTCTTTTCTGCCCATTTTTTTCCTATCTTGCTATTGAAATTGGATGTTGCTATATGTTGGTGTGAGGGTCTACCAATACTCAATTCAATACAATGTATCATCCCATTAAATCTATCTATATATATATTTATATATACATATATTATACATATACATATATTATACATATACATATATTTACATATACATATATATATATATACATATATATATATTTTTACATATATATACATACATATCACATCCCTTGTTGGGGTATACCAAGTATAGGATTTCCTCATAGGATGTCCCGGACACTCAGGAACGTTTGGTCGGGCACAACCGATGAGGCGGTTGGGGGCGGCACAAATTCAAAGATATGGCACGTGGTTATGTATATACTATGAATATCGATTCTTGTACAGTACATACATTTACACATCCCATACCATCAATGTATGGTATATTTACCTATATTTGGTTGATTTGTATGGTAAATGTAGGGAAATATTCCATACAAAGCATAGATATATCATAGTGTAGATATTTTACAAGTTACGTGTTTGATGTCAGGATGGAACGATTGATTTCATGTAGATGTTTAGCATCCCAAAAGTATTTGATATTTCAGTTTTTTGAAGGTTGATGAAGTCTTATTAAAGCTCCACCCAGATACAAATCATTGTACATGTAGTATTTATACAGATAGAGATGGTGCTTTTTTGAATGCTTTCCTTTTATGATCTTTTATGTACCCTTGGAATTTTGCAACTCTATGTCACATGATTGAAACGCATGTTTCTTTACAGATTTAATCAGCCAGCTGCCATAGACTTATAACCACAATGCTTGAGTCATTCGAACATTTCTTGTGAAAGATACACCCAGGAAACCTAGCACCGGATACTGAAAACGAAGGTTTGGAAAAGATCCACCCTGGGCAATGAACGGCCGGAACCTGATATGTTCACCTCTTTCAAAAGAAGGGTTCCATCATATTCCAAACTTCCAAACAATTAAGACTTCATTTTGAGGTTCAACATGGTAATTTTCAGGGTGGGTATAGTATGTTCCATTCCAATTATGGCTACTTTGGGTACCTATGTTAAGTGTGGGTGTCCTCATGGTTGTTTACTCCATGACATCTCCATGACATTTCGTTCGGGGGTGGGAATGGAGGCTACACCCGGCCCTCGAAAAGCTGTTTGGTATTTCTAGTCCCCGACATTGGCTGGCCCAAAGGGTACCTTTGTGGGAGATTGTATGGAGAACTAGGTGGTGGTTTCAAATATTTTTTATTTTCACCCCTACCTGGGGAAATGATGAAATTTGACTAATATTTTTCAAATAGGTTGAAACCACCAACTTGAGAAGCATCTCAAAATACATGGAATATAGAATTTAGACAGCTCCTCAAGAGCTACAGAACATAGGTCCCGAGACCGAGGACTTTATCTCGTCTTTCAGCCATTCATGTTGCCAAAACCTCGTAACCGCACGGAGTGTACCCAACTTGGGATATTGCGGTCACATTCCCCCGGAGCTGCTGAAATTGCAAAATTAATTGAGCAATGAAAAAAAGGGTCCCTGCTTGGTACAGGGTATATAAGGGATGAAATCCTACCTATGTTCAATATATTTGGGTGATTATTTCATAAACCATGAAATATGGATCCCGTCATGCAACAACCAGGATGTCATAGGAGCCATTATAGGGATCCCTATTAAACAACCAGGATGACTTCAATGGAAAGTATCCGGGACCCCTGGGTTTTTCGGGTTTTCGTGGTTCCATTGGCGCCTCGGCCAGGATGGTTCACAACAGACAGAGCGTTTAGTCCTAAACGCCGACGGTGCCATGGTTGACAACGGGACGACCAACAGGGCGTTGGAGTCGTTGGATGTTCCATCTTTTCCAAAGGCTCCAAAGTTTGGCAGCAAAAGAAAGATGTAGTAAAACACCAAAAAACTAAAGGTGTGATGTGTATGACTTGGAATATTGTTTATTTTGTTTGATATGATTTTATAACTGATTTATGATACAATTCAATGATTTTTACATATATAGACATATGTACTACAATATATTCATATAAAATATATACAAATATATGGCACCATGCATTGTGTTTCCTTTCAAACGCCCCCTTTTTGCCCTCACATCTTTTGCAGAGGCACCTTTGAACACCAGGTGGCACATTCCTTCGGCAGGTTCCCCCGAGGGGAGTGAATCCACCGAAAAAGCGGTGACAAAAATCTCACCTTTGAAGTTGATCTTTGTTGGAACTTTTCCCCAAGGCTTGAAATCTTGTAGGGACCTTGTTTAAGTGATGAATGATATCATCTCTATGAATGTATGACATTCTAGGTGGTGAAACTTCAACTGTTTTTGGAAATTTCACCCCGGAACTTGGGGAAGATGTTTACCCATTTTTTTGACGAGCATATCTTTCAAAGGGGTTGGTGAAAAACCACCAACCAGATTTGTTTCACCCCCCCATGTTGCCAGATGAATAAGATGTTTTCCATCAATCCTTCACCAGTGCTACCAAATTTGACGCAGCCAATGGCCAAACCTTTAAACTCTTTGGGCCGGGATTGCATATTTTGGTAGGAAAAACAACGTTTAAACTGTTATTTCCATGGTCCGAAATAGCTGAGTCAGAAACGGTTGGTTGGGTACTTGGCTCACCCGGATATTATAGGGTGTGGTAGCAAATGTTTGAAAAAAAGAGAGAGAAACAAGGAATCTGATTATAGTGGTGGTTTCACACAGTTTTTGATTTTCACCCATATCTGGGGAGATGATCCAATTTAAGACGAATATGTTTCAAATGGGTTGAATTGAAACGACCAACCAGTAGCGTAATATATGGTAATTTATGATACAAAAATCCCAGGTTGGGTGATGATGGAAATTGTATTCTCTTCACACGTTTGCGTTGGGAGAGTGTACAGCTGGAGAACGAAGAGCGCCAACTTCAAAACTTTAAAAAGGTTGGGTTATATAGGGGATGATTTTTTGTTGCAGTTATATTTCGGGAGTATTTCATAAGCCATGAAAAAAGGATCCCTATTAACCAATCAAGATTTCATGGAATGTCACAAGGATTGCTGCTGAGGTTTGTTTTGGGAAGTCCAAGATTGCACGTGCTCTACATCAGGCAAAAACCATCTAATTGAAGAAGGAACTTAAGATTGGACCCTTTCAAAATTGAGCTGAATTTTGAAAACCAATTTCTATAGTTTTCTCTCAATTAAGAAACTTCAAACTAAGCCAAATAAAGCTGTGAAACTGTACATGATCACTTGACTCTGGACTTCCAAGAAGTTCCCCCAAATGTCCGCATGTTTTCTCCACCATTTAATTGCTGTTTGGATACCCACCTCACCTCCTCGAAACGGCTGTTGCGGGCTGAGCCGAAAGCAGGGACAGCGCGGCAAGTACGGAATGCTGCGGACATTGGGAAGTGGCCTGGGATCAACAAAAACAAACAAAAAACCACCGTGGCAGGTGGAACAGGGGTGATTTGCCAGGAAGGTCATCCCAAAAAGGAAAGGAATAAAGTCTTCCTGGCAGCATCCATAAACGAGGTGTGAAAATGTTAGGTTTTAGGGAGGGTATTCAATTGCTCATAGGTTTTTTGTTGGGGCAGTTTGTTGGTTTTTTTCTCTCCATATGAGGGATGTACTGTATAGGAAGAAAAACCTGCAAGATGTTTCAAGTTTTAACTGTTTGAAAACGTGTTCAAGATGAGTTTCAGGGTTTTTCAATGCCTGGCTTCCGTATGCTTCTATGTGCATCATGCAAGGAACAGATAAGACGCTAAAGCGTTTCCTAAAAGGTGGGTCGGAGTTTCAATGAGTTTTTTTCTTCCCACATCAACTAATACTCAATTTGATGGTGGGCACAAGTAAAACCCAAGGAGATGCGCATCTTTTCAACATGAAATCATGTGTGACACGCGTTCCATTGATATATCATTTACGATGAAAAACCAGCATATGATCGCCATACCTTGGCCTCGAGGTTGGTCGTAGTTTATCCCCATGATTTACCACGGGTTGAAAAAAAACATGGATTTCAGGTGGTTGTTTGGGATTGATGCACCATCAACAGTATCAACATCTTCAACATCACCGCCTTGAGAGTTGAGAACATGATATAATTTAAACATGAGATTGTTGTATGGTTTGGAATGCTTTCTCGTTTTTTTTTGGGGGGGGGCGTTTAGTTTAGGCCAATTTTCAAGGGCAAACAAACGCTGGGAAAGTTTCAGGGAGGGTATCAAGATTCAATTGGAGCCCTAAAGTTTTAATGTTCAGACAATGCTTATATAATTATTCGGTGAATCAGTGGTTTCGGTCCAGATGTGTTTAAAAGGATTCTAGGTCCAATTCCCCAGGTAAATCATTCCTTCTTCAATCACTGATGACTCTCAATCTCCTCAAGTTTCATATCAAGTGATTCAGGTGCAATCTATAAGACATATATTATATAATATATATATATATAGACACAAACCCCATATATGCTATATCCAGAATGCACCTTCCGAAAAAGTGAGGTCCACAAAGTGAGACATATGGGTGCAGATTTGCATCTTGGCAGATCTGATTTTTTTCAGCCTGGAAACCGGAAACCGGTGCCTTTCTTCACTGACCCAATCCCATCATTGGATCTGGATTTTAGGTGAGGTGTCCCTATTCTTAGTGGAGAAATATCTGGATCCTTGGGGCCCCCGAGGCAAGCCGAAGGCGACCGTGAGCTCGTGTTTAAGAAAAGCGCCGCCGTGAACGATGCGTTGGCGCCGTTGATCACCGAGCGCCTGGTGGTCTGTGGCGCCAATCCTGTGGTCAATGGCTTTGTAGGTGGAAGATGCTGAGATTCACTTGTGGTTGGTTTACACTCCGGTAATCTAACATAGCTGGCTGGAAAATGGACCCTGTGAAGATGTATTTCCTATTAGAAATGGGGATATTCCCTATGTTAGTTTACCAGAGGGTAGTTGGTGATTTTTTCCTAAATACGGAGTCATCATCGTGGTATGGTCATCACCACCTTCATTTTTCACCACCATTTAGGTGGCCTTTCCACAAGTTAAACTCATTTGAACCAACCCTGGTGTGTTTCAGGTGCGAGCTAGCTGTTAGTGAAACAGGGAGTGTAAGCGAATGATAAGAGTTTGTTTTCGGTGGGTTTGAGGGGTTTTGCAATTTGAATCTCCAAAGTTGAGGAAAAGTTGAGACTTCAGTTTTTGTTGATGTTTTTTGTTTGAATGTATTTTTTAATTTTCTAACTATATTTAGTTCTGGGATTTTTATATTCAAGGCACATATCCTATATATTCATCCTATATATTCAAGGCAAAAAAAACCTATCACCCTTGTGCAAGTTTACTTGCCTTCCCAGTCGTTTGATGCACTGATACGCAGGTGCGTCTTGTCGCTTGTATCCGGCCGCTGAAGCTGACACCGCAGCTGAAGCCACCGTTGCCGGCGAAGAGGCCGAAACGGCGGAGCCCGAAACGGCGGAGAATGCCGATGAGAGCGAGGGCGAGGAGATTCAGGAGCTGCAAAGTACGAAGGGTTGGACAAAATTATGGGACTTAAAGATGTTTTTTTCGTTTTACTTCATGGTGAAATATCGTAATTTGACCAGACTTCATGTGAGATCCTGCAATTGTTTGTTTAAACACATGATCATAAGACATGATAAGGGTTCGAACACACCACGATTCTGGGAGGAGAGGCGTATTCCAAAAATAGCCTGAATTTCTTTGTGAGTCAAACCTGTTTGTTGTTCAACTTGATCCGTTGAATGTCTTGTCCCAAAGCAGCTTTGCCTGCTAGGGTTGTTTACTCCTTTAAGAAGGGATGAAGAAACGGTTTGGCCAGAGATAGCAGCCATGCTATGATGCGTTGATTTTGCCATGTCTCTTCGCATGTTTGTCATTTGTCTCATTCGTCTACCACATATCTCAGCCTGTTCAGTTTACCATGTGTCCATGGTCCATGGTTTTCGCTTGGTTGGAAGTCTACGTTGGCATAATTTGGACAGGAGAATGTAGTAGAATGTTAATTTATAGTATATATAGCGATTCCTGGTGAAGGGTAAGAAGTGATTATGTGGTAGTTGCAGTCTAGCTGAGAGGCTACTTTGTTCCTATACATTCCAGGACGAGGACGAGGTACACCTGAGACAATATGGAGATATTTGTAGTCCACAAATCCCTATCAACCTTTGTTATCATAATGGAAAATAATATTCTCAAAGTTTCCTTTGTCAGCATGTCGAGGGCAAGGTTCCAAAAAACCAGTGTTTGGAGGACAAGGGCTAGGGATGCAGGTCTCTTAATATCTACTTGATATCAGAAATTAGATTCAGATTCAACTAACGGGGTTTTGGTTGGTGGTTTTGGTTGGTGGTTTTGGGATTCTAGGGATAACCCCTAAGTGCAAAAAACCCTTTCATAACAATCCCTTTATTATTTGGATTGTATCCCGGTATCCCCTTATGAAAGGATTGTTATGAAAGGGGTTTTTCACTTCGGGGTATCCAGGAGTATCCCCTAGAATCCCAAACCACCAACCAAAACCACCAATCCTTACGGTTATCTGAAATTTGGTGATTTAAGAATTTGGACTAAGCACATAAAAAACGCGACCTGGCCAGAAGGATGCGGCCAGCAGAACAAGAAAACCAGAAAACGAGAAAACCAGAAAACCGAGAAAACCGAGAAAACCAGAAAACGAGAAATTGAAAACCAGAAAACAGGAACACTTTTGGCCGTTTTCGGG